>CM051008.1:2477894-2522894 GCA_027704905.1 Muraenolepis orangiensis | reverse complement strand
GAGCACAAGGGGGCCTAGAACAGACTGTGGAACTTAATGTTTTGCAGGCCATCACTAAGAGGTCATCACTAATATGCCAACACCAAGAGGTGAACACTAAGAGGTCGACACTAAGAGCCCAACACCCACTGGGCTCACCGTGCTGGAACCAGCAGATAATATCCATACAAACCTAATTGAACTCCAGAAGGTTTTGGCCAACAGACACCCATTGGGTAAGACAGACGCTGTCAGCTCACAAGAGCCAATCAGGAGAAGCTTCCTCTTTAAGGCGGAGCGCAAATTCGCAAAAAAACATTGTTGTTTTAGTGTTCACTCTCGAGACTGACCTCAGGTTCACTCATTTTACTCTGCTATTATATTGCATTATCAGAATAAACCAACCATCGAAACCATTAGTGAGTTGTGTCTAGCTGGAGGCCCCCCTGTAGAGCAAGAGGCCTTCTGGAGCCCCTGCCTTCCTGAAGACCAGATCTAAAAGCGTCTGCTAAATGACTCCAACAGCACCAACAGCGTGGAGAAAGCCGGTAGCAAGCGGCGGGAGCAGGGAAGCGTTTGGCGTGCGGTGTGGTGCAGGTCCGGAGTGGCAGCTCGCCACAGGCCATGCTGTGTTTCCAGGGGTTTGCGCTCTATTTATACAGCAGCTGCTAGTGAACACCGCGGCTTTGCGTCCCCCCCCCCGCCGAACCTACCCCTCCTGCCCCTTCATCGTCATTAGCTTAATGTTGACTACAGCATTAAACAAATACATATAATTATTTAGTTTAGTGGTTAGGGTGTTGGGACTCCTACCTAGACGAAAGGTTCGGGGTTTGAAACCCCAGTGTCCACAGTCTAACCTGTAGGCATCCTAGAGGGAGATGCTCCTTAATGATCTGCATCTGAATTCACTCTAACTTGCCTTGGATGAAAGCATCTGTTTGATGATTAGCAAATAGAACTTTGTTTTTAAGACTTTATAATCCATCCACAGGACATAAGCAGACAGCGATCAAGATCACCAACGATGTGGTGGACTCTATTTAAAGAATGTGCATTTAGATAAGTAACATACAAACATGTACTGTTTGTTGCCAGACAACCAGGACAGGGATGTGCAGGGAATCGAACCTGCGGCATCTCACGCGAGCGACAAAATGACTAATAAGTGTGGGCGGGGAGTGGCTTATCAAGGAGCGACAACGCTGCGTACACACACACACACACACACACACACACACACACACACACACACACACACACACACACACACACACACACACACACACACACACACACACACACACACACACACACACACACACACACACACACACACACTACAAACACCACCCTCAGCATTAATACATTCACACACATGCACACCAGTCAAGTTAGTAAGTCAATTGCATTGGCCTAGATACACGTGGTCATTCCTCTTCCCTGTAGCTCTGAACAACCTTCTTGCTGACATGAAGGTTATTAATAATGATGCCAATCTGCTTTCATCATATATAATGTGCAATAAAACACACTCTGTAGCACTCAGCACAGTTCCTAGCAGCAGTACAGACATTCAGCTGTTGAGCAGTTCAATCTGACCCTGACATGTTCTCTTTTCTTGATGATCTATCAGCTCAGTTAAGTCCAGAAAGGATGTGTCTGCAATGTGGCCATCAATTTAACACTTCTAAAGTGTTTTCCAAAGAACAACACTGTAATCCACACTTAAAGTCCCTCATTAGACTATGAACAGTGATTTAGAGTCACAAACCAGGCCCTATCGGATCATTAAGTTTAAAACATTGTTTGGACCAATTATCGGACCAATCAGGACAGGGAGAAGGCTTGTGTGTCGAGAAAAGGGTTCGATGGTATACTGTCATAGAGTGTGTGTGTGTGTGTGTGTGTGTGTGTGTGTGTGTGTGTGTGTGTGTGTGTGTGTGTGTGTGTGTGTGTGTGTGTGTGTGTGTGTGTGTGTGTGTGTGTGTGTGTGTGTGTGTGTGTGTGTGTGTGAGAGAGAGTGTGTGTGCGTGCGGGTATGTGTGAGTTCTTCGCCAGTTCCCCTTTTTTCCCAAAAAAAGTAGATCTCTTAAAAAACACATAATTAGGCCACGCCAACCCCAACAACAACAGTAAACTGCTTAGCATTTTGTTTTGCTTTAACCAATATTGACCATTTATTGACCGATTTACCAACTATTAAGTGTGCTAAAGACTTAATGTAGACCGATCAAATTTGGCCTACAAAAGTGTACTTTGGGGGACATGTTGGTTATTCTGGTCGGGGCTTATTTGGGTTCGGTATGTGTCTGTCCAGCAACTGACACTATTTCAAATAAATGTCCTCTTAAGCTTTTCTACGAATGTGAAGATATGTACTGCATCTGCACATCACGCAGAAGTAATGCCTCAACCTTTCTGAAATCCGCATTTTTTATTCAATTTAATACAATTAAAAATACATATATTTTAAATAACTTAATAAGTAAACCTCTGAATTGCGTTACGACGCTACACCTATATGGTTATTGCACACTGAATTTAAATGATGATACTATGAAGGAAACAATCAAGGACTAAAACCATAATAAGATACATAATTGTATGTCTCACTCATCATATAGACATCATCATCATCACACACTACTTCCAAAAGTCCGAAATCCACTGCTAATAATCACGTCATCGAAATACCACAACTCACCCTACAAAACCAATGAAAAGTAATTCCACAAAACGTAAAAAAGGAAAAAAAGTTTTTCGACAGACTTTCAGCGTGTCGACTCAGATCTCTGAGCGCAACAGAGGAACACTCCGCGCCAACACACTCATCCTCAATCCATTGCGCTCCGGTCGCTGCTATAGAGAGTGGACCTGGAAGACTCTGGGCGTTGATTCTCAGCTTTAAAGCCCCCCCCCCCCACCCTACTCCGCTCAGCACTCACCTCCTCCTCCTCCTCCACCTCCTCGCAACAGTGATGGAGAGACTCCTGGGAAATACCTCGGCGGAGGCACTTGGCGATGCGGTCTCCTTTGACCACAGCGTCCTCTTGCTGGCACAGTGAGGTGGAACCGTTCACTCGAGGATTTCTATGATTTATATTTAAATCATTTGATATTAACAGGAGATTGCAGTCCTTTTCCACAGATAGTGTCGTTTTTATTGTAATGTTTGGCTGTTTTACCACATTTTGTATGTGTTAATGTATTTTTATATATTCTACTAAAAACCAAGTTAAGTGCCTATTAAATAGACGCCGAACATGGTAGCACAACTAAAATATGGTCGCAAAATATAGTGTTTGTAAAATAGCTGGACAGTTTTCACAGTGTGTTCTCCACTCCACCCATAGCAGACCGCCTGGGTAAATCCAATGTATAATTATCAATCCATTGCGCTCCGGTCGCTGATATCGGAGAATGGACCTGGATACTCTGGGCGTTGATTCTCAGCTTTAAAGCGTGCGGTCTCCTTTGACAACACTGCCCCCTGCTGGCGGTGAGGTGGAACCGTTCACGTTCACGGATTTCTATGACTTGTATTTTTTATATTAACAGGGTATTGCCGTCCTTTCCCACAGAGTGTCGTTTGTATTGTAATATTTTGTTGTTTGCCACATTATGTACTAGAAATGTATTGCTATGTTTCTATATTATCTACTTAAGACCAAGTTTAGTGCCAAATATAATCCTAACAAGTCAAGTCAAGTTTATTGTCACTTCACAGTTTACACAAGTATAAAGCAGTGGTGTGAAAATCGTATGTGCAATACCCGACGACAGACAGCAGTTATACAAATAAGATTTAAAAAAAATAGATACAAATAGAATAGAATAAAGTTTAAAAATAAAAAAATAAAAATGCAATTTATAAAATGCAACACAATAACAACAATAATAACACCAGCAATGGTTAGTGTTAACCAAAAATTGGTCGCAATAGATCAACTCCACGCAAAGGAGACCGCCTGGGTTACAACAACCCGACACATCCAACCGCCGGGGCGGAGTCTTCGGAAGTTGCGGAAGTGAAACTATCTAAGGAAGTGAATGTGTGTGTGTTTATGATATTGTTGCTGTTAAAAAAGCCATAAAGCAAAAGGCTGTGAGGATTCAGAAGCGTAGCGACAAGGTCTCAACAGACCTACAGAGAGGAGCAGAGGAACATCTTCGCGGTGAGTCGTATTGGCGCACATCCACGAATCATATACGTGCGCTTGTTTGTTCTGTTGCGCCTAGTAGTTCTCCCTTCCCCCATGTTTGTTTGTCTCTTGTAGGGGTTAGGTTCTACTACTAGGTTCTGGTAAGGTAACCTGTGTTCTCTCCTTACAGGTCCAACATGTCCGGTGGAGGTGGTGGTGGTGATGTGTATAACAACACGACGGTGATGAGGGATCCGCGGGACAACCAGATGTTTTTGGTGCCGTCGCAGCTGTTGAGTAAACTTCGATGTGGCGTCAAAGTCGCGGAAGTGGTGAGTAAATAAAAGCGTTCAATGCGCCTTTTTCTTCTTATTCTTCTTCGTCGTCGTGTGTGTCTGCTACTTTTACACATACTACTTTTACACATACTACTTTTACACATACTGCTTTACACATACTGCTTTACACATACTGCTTTGCACATACTACTTTACACATACTGCTTTGCACATACTACTAGGCTACACATGTGGACCAGGCACATTCACGTTGATCTATCCCAGGTAGCCTTCGTCTACCCGCACGTGTCGCCGGTCCATTCAGACAGTGGGTTGTTTGGTCACCTTTCGTCCGCGGGCTTAAAAGTGAGAAGTGAAAGTTGCTGTGATGGTGTTAAAGCCAGAGTGCTTCCCGTGCTCACCCTTGTGCCGGATGCTGATGATGGAGTCCAAGCATCACTGCTGTCGCAACAACTCCCCGTGGTTCTGTAACGGCCTGCGGTTAGTTGGGGGGGATGTAGACTCTAGTTTGTCCTGGAAGCTGGTTTGCGCAACAATGAGGCCCCCCCCCCAGATCCCTACCTGACTATACTCAGACCAACTCATGCTTAACATGTAACCATCTCTAACCTTATATCTGAACGTAACAATCTCTTACCATCTCTAACCTGATACCTTTACTTAACCATCTGTACCCTAATACCTTAACGTAACTGTCTCTAACCTACTTACAATTTACCATTATGTTGTTATTTAGTAGATTCTTTGATCAGAAGTGGCTTGTGGTGAATTTTGATCTCATTAATGAGCAGGTCGCGGTAGAGCATCTCGCTCTAGGATAAAGCAGGATGCCTATTAATGTCATGTATCTACTATAAGTCCCCCTGTCCTGAAAATGACTATAGACTAAATGGTTATAGGTAGTGAAAATCAAAAGTGAGATGTTTATCTGTTGCACAGCCATGGAAGACTGTTGTCTGCCCACCATCTTTTCTAGAAATGTCTCTGTGACCTTTCTAGAATACCAGCTTCTGCTTCTGAGTCAGAAGTGTGTGGCCGTATCTGTAGCCCCCAGAGGCTTTAGTTAAACGCTAACTTTTCTTGTGCTTTCTGTAATTGTAATGCATTTTATGTATGTTTTTTCTGTTTTAGAATTGTAATACATATCATTTATATGAATTAACTCATGGGTGGTGCTTCTACGTGTAGTTGACGGTGTGCTAAAATTAGTTTTCAGGCTTGACTTGATGGAATTTGGCTTCATTAGAGAGACGGTGGTAGAATCCTTGGTGCTGTTGCTCTGTCACTAATATATGCTATTAATGTCTTCCTAAATCTTATTCTGACAATATGATTATACAATTATCCTGATGTATATTAAATGGTAATCAAGCCAAATATTTTATTCCCCCCCCCCATATTTTCAGTCATTAAAACAATTATATTTATTCTATTCACTGCTCTGGTGGGTGGATTTCATCAAAGCTACAAAATGTGTTGCCTTGTTAGGCTGTTTTTCACATCGAGCTTTTGAGGACATCCTAGTTTAGTCAAGTGGTAGATCGCAGATGTGATGTGGTGTCATGTTCGAGATACATGTAGAGAACGGTAGAGCTAATCCAAGCCACCACACTCTCTATAAAGAGGGGGTTTCCATAATTAAAGTTGTACTACTAGTGACTTGGCAGAGAAGTGATACGTTTGAGTTGGAAAACAAAATGTGGGAAGATCCCTGCCTGTAGATCCTCATTGTCCATAAAAGAAAAAATATTAAAGAACACAGACATTGGACAGAGGCATATTGGAAAAAAGTGTTACAGGACAGATGAGAGATTGAAGTTTGAGGTGTTTGGATCACACATGGAACACAGGAACATTTGTGAGACACAGAACAAATAAAAAATATGCTGTATGAGTCCTTGACGATATCACGGTGGAGGACATATGATGGTCCCGGGCTGCTTTGGTGCTGGTGAAGTGGGAGATTTGTACAAGGAAAAGAGGGACCTTTTAATAAGGTAAACTATCCCTCCATTCGTCAACGCTGTGCCATACCCTGTGGACTGTGTGTAATTGGAGCCTATCTCCACAGGACCATGATGACCCAAAGCAAAGCTCCAAACAGTGCATGAACTATTTAGGGAAGATGGTGTTCTGTCTGTAATGGAGTGGCCAGCGCAGGCTTCTGATCTCAACCCAATTCAGCTGGTGTGGGAACAACTTGACCATACGGTACACAAGCAGTGCCCATCAAGCCAACCCAACTTGTGGGAGGGCTTAAGGAAGTATCAGGTGAAGTTTCTGCAAGGCTGTAATCTGAGGATTCTTTGTCGAAAGGGGTGTGTGTGTGTGTGTGTGTGTGTGTGTGTGTGTGTGTGTGTGTGTGTGTGTGTGTGTGTGTGTGTGTGTGTGTGTGTGTGTGTGTGTGTGTGTGTGTGTGTGTGTGTGTGTGTGTGTGTGTGTGTGTGTGTGTGTGTGTGTGTGTGTGTGTGTGTGTGTGTGTGTGTGTGTGTGTGTGTGTGTGTGTGTGTGTGTGTGTGTGTGTGTGTGTGTGTGTGGGGCAATTGGAACCCTCTACCACTGGGATATGAATAAGCTCTTATTAATCAACATGATATTTCCCATTATATTGAAATGCTGAGATGAAGCAGTCTAGACAGCCTGACTCACAAGGGAATGCTTGCACTGCTTCTTTTGTTTGGGCTGGCTTTGCCGTTGACGTCAGCCGGTTCCCCTACTGGTCGTAAATGGCCTATTTTCAGCTCCTGTGGTCGAGCCCTGGTTTACACACAACAAACTTAGCTTTTTTTCCCCCCAACCATTTCAGATCAAATCGCTCAGACACACCCTAACCCAATGTTCCTGGTGAATGAATAATAATAATAATAAGTTCTCTTTTTATCACACAAGCAACAATGTTCTTCCGAGTTGAAGAGGTGTTTTTAATTATTTAAGCTGCATGTTGGCCTGGGATTTGTTCAGTCCACAGTCTCATCACAAATGGGCACCTAATCTAATTTCAGGAAAGCAGCTGTTTCCTGAAAGTGCTGCTTTCACTGTTTTTAAGTGAACTGTCCTATCTGTATTCAATTAGGAACAATAAACAACTTTAAACTAGTTTTTATTCCAGTAGAAGAAGGCCTGAACGCAGTGCTGACGATGTAGCCTACTTGGTCATAAACCAAAAGGACCATATGGGGACTTAATACTAATCTCCATCTACTGTAGCTGTTAACTTAATGACTCCTGCCTGGCTCTCTTCCCAGTTACCCTTTACCTCCAGGTATATCCGCCTCACGCTCTCGTCATCACTTTTCTTTTTTTCCTTTATTTGCAGTGTAAATAAGCCTTTGCTCTTGGGTAATGTGTGGGTAAGTGCTATGTTGTTATCTCTCTCTCTCTCCCCCCACCAGTGTTATTTTTGTTGCTATATCTTTACACAAGATCATTCTAGAACGGTCCAATCAGAGCTACGTAAATGCTACATTAAGGCTACAATCGTGTGTGTTTGTGTATGTGTGTGTTTCCATTCTCTGAGGAAGTGGCCACGTTCCTTCCTTTGCCCCACCCCTTCACTCCCCATCCCATGTCTGTAACTGCCGTGGTTACGCCTGGCAGCTGCCATGTTCAGTTCCTGGTGAACTGAAAAAAACCAGTGTTTCATCTCACAGACCGTGATGTCGAGGCAGAGAGACGAGCAGCCTCATTGGCCCCTTGTTTGTAAATGGCTGCCTCATTGGCATTTCCCATGATGCAGTGGAACCAAAAACTACCAGAAAAGTCTGTATGGTTGCGACCAGTGCTGCCAAAACCCCAGAAAGGGTCTTAAACCTGTGACCTTTCTACCGTCCCCGAAACGATTTACATGGTCTGCCTGTAAACTACTTCACTTTTAGTCATTTATCAGACTTGTTTATTATCAAAAAGAGACGTTTAATTAAAATACACGTCATTAAGGAAGCAGGTACAGGGTTCACAGGCGTCTTGCTGAACAACGGTAGGCTGCCGGGAACTGGGAGCCTCAGAAGGTGACTAAGATGATGATGTGCTTCCAGGTTCTGTCCTTCATGGCCTTTGTTGTGGAGGAGGTGGTGACCAGCTGCCTGAGCTGTGGGGCGCTCTACTTCTTTGAGTTCATCAGCTGCATAGCCTTCCTCTTCACCCTGCTCCTCCTCATCCTCCTCGCCACCAAGCTGCACAGCAGGGTGGGCATCACCTGCTGGCCCAAGCTGGTAAGACCCCCCCCCAGCCCATGTTCACAGAGGGTTAACGCTGATCTCAATGCCGGAAAATGACACTGTGGTTTTCCCTGTGCATTTGATGATGAAAACAGTTTAGCCCACATGTCTGAGGTTGAAAATGAATAACAGATTGAGTTTAAAGGTGCTACAGGTTCGGTCCATTAGGTTTCAAGAAAACAACATCCCTCCCCCCTCTGATCCCTCTCTACGTTTTCTCTCCGCCATTGAGACGTGTTGCATTTCACACACCTGTGACAAAATCAGGGAAGAGATGCCCTGATTGGTCATACAGAGGCGGGCGTAGGCAACTAGGAACGAGAGACATTTTCACAGCGAAACCAATTGCACTCAAATCAACTGAAATAAACAATCCTAGATATTACCTCCAGCACCTTTTTAATCTTAATGTTAGCATATGTTGGGTTCACATCTCCAATGTCAACATGAAGATAATATTGTTTATTGGTGTTCAGTCGGTGATGTTAAATATTTCGATCTTGTCTGTTGATGTTGATCTGAATGTGGTGGCTGTGCCTGCTCTGAGACGGCCTCTTGTGTTCTTCACAGGACTTCATCTACACGGCAGTCATCGCTCTCCTGTTTGGTGCCGCCTCCTCTGCCTTCGCTGCGGTTAATGGCGGCACATCCCTGGAGAAGGCAGCCATGGTGAGAAGTGTGTGTGTGTGTGTGTGTGTGTGTGTGTGTGTGTGTGTGTGTGTGTGTGTGTGTGTGTGTGTGTGTGTGTGTGTGTGTGTGTGTGTGTGTGTGTGTGTGTGTGTGTGTGTGTGTGTGTGTGTGTGTGTGTGTGTGTGTGTGTGTGTGTGTGTGTGTGTGTGTGTGTGTGTGTGTGTGTGTGTGTGTGAGATCCACTATGCTTTCCATGTATTTGGCACACTACTATTTACACGGAACAGAACAAATGGACTGATGGCGGGTATATACCACGGCTCACCAAAAGACAAGGATGTTACGGCCAACTTGAATGGCTCAAGTCATCTGGCTTGGTATTTGGAGCGCTTATGCAGTCTTCTGATCCTGGGGTTGCCGGATCAATTCCACTGCTGTATAGCAGTGTGGCCTTACAAATAATTTGTAAGCAAATTGGATATATATGGTAGCCAAAACACCAGGGCAGACCATTTTAAGAAATCGTATTATCATATATAAATTGTATATAAATCGACAGTCAGCAACCCTAATTTGTGTTAATCTAACGCTTTATTCAAACGTGGACTTCGGCCTTGACTTTTTTTCTTTTTATTTTGTTCCGTTTCAGATCTTTGGGTTTTTGGCCACCGTTGCATTTTTGGTGGACCTGTTGCTGGTCTGGAAGAACAATGGTCTTCCATGGAAAGATTTGGACCAGGAGGCCGGGGGCGGCGCGGCGGCGCCGGGCCCAGAGCAACAGGTCCTCACCGGTCAGACCAACTGAACCGCCTCAGTGCCCCGGGGGGCAGGCCAGAGTCCAGCGACTCACTACATAATACCAGGAAATTACTTTATTTTTCAATCTCACATCAACCTTGTTTTTACTGGCTGTTGGTCATCGATGTTTTTTCCACTGGGTCATGTGATCGTTGGTGCCTGGCCCCACACGTTTGTCCTCACATTGCTAGTAAAACATGTTCCTTGAGGTTACTATGTTCACCCCCCCCCCCCCCCACTCCCAATTGTGACACAAGAGAATAGAAGTGTCCAGAGAGAAACCAAGATAAAATAGAGAAACCAAGGTAAAAACCTAATTTTTAAATGTATAACAGATTTTTAACTGGGCCGTGACCTTATTGGATGGTGGATTTTTGTATGTATTCTATGGATGGAGATATTTTTATATGGCCAATAGCATTGACAGAAGAAACTCACTCAGTTGTTACAAAGAGGTTTAGGTGCCTCTACAAACCAACCAGGACCTCGTCCAGACCACTTTCTTTGTCGGTCAAGTGGCTTTTAATTTTTAATAATCTCCACTTACACTTTTGAATGTACATCATGCCAGCAAGTCTTCTTGAAGGGATGACGATGCATTTACACTTGCATGGACTTGCGTGAATTCATTCATGCATATTCTTCTATATTATTCTAAGGCACTTCCTGAGAACAATGAAGGCATACAATCACTATTTGTGAAGCTGCAATGTTTTAATTTATCCTCCAAGATCCTTTAGTTTCCTGAAAAGCCCAATGCAGTAGTGGTCTTAAATGGACAAGGACTATGATGAAGGTTGGGTGGAGAATGCATTTGTAGATTTTTTTTTTTGGATTTTTTTTTTTTTTTCCTGAACGCTGCGTACCTTAACGTTCCCGGTTCTCATGGGGCAATTCTCTACTGAGGTGCCAATAAGCAAAGCACTGCTGGATGCACCTGGGACTTGTACCCGTTAATCTCCTTGAGGAACTTCTGAGAACTCACTAGCAAGAATCTGATGTCTGTCTGTCTATGTATAAAGTCCATTCCTAACAATCTTTAGGAGCTCTAATTTGCCTCTTGAAAAACAACATTCATGCTTGTTCTACCAAGATAATCGTGTGGAGGCTGTCTGTTATTCCCATGGTGCATATCATAATGCAACATAGAAGTCACCACATTCTCCATTTTGTGTGTGTTTGTGGATGCATGCGTGTGCAGCAGCATATATGGGTCATCGTCATCATCACTGATACTGCACCTAGTCTTGATGGCAAACCACTCGGATTCATTTGGACCATGTTGAGCATAATCACTAATATTTTAACCATGCGTTTGATTTTTCATCCCGCTCTAACAATGCACGTTGTGTTGACGTCCGTCTAAGATCTTTGTCATGTGTCCATTTTTTTGTTACATGCTAATGTTTTATGAAGGATGGGTTTATTGTGTTAAACATTAATCTCTGGATGTTGCTAGATGTTAGTGTTTACAATGAAATGCTGCCAGAATCATGTTGGGGCGACATAACAATCTATTTTAGTGATCTGGATGAATTGCTTTTTTAATATGAAATGAAACAGACTTTAATTTTATTCTCGGCTATTTTTAATTGCAACATCTAATGGGAGAGATAACCAACTCACCTGTATGTTTGTTTTAAATTGGAATATAATTAGATGTTTTCGTTTTTGACTAAATGTGTCTGAGATAAATCCACCAATTATTTTATTTGTAATGTATTTTATTAAGTCTGTACTTTTCTTCAGTCAGTTCCGATGTGCCTTGGATATAAACAAGAAAAATGTGTCACTATCGTTCCTATTTTTAATATTTTTATACCACAGAATAATTGAAGCATATAATAAAGACATTTTAAAATCAATAAATCTACTTTTGTTGTTTGACAATATGAAAAAACAAACTTATTTCTTACACTTACACTTATTTATTCACATTCATAATTTTAATAATTGCAATTCGCCATCCACCCATCAGGTGGTGCTCTTTGTCAACCCTAAATCGGTCCGCCCTGTTTATTATATTATTTTTGTTGTATTTATTCTTTTAATCCATTAGTTACAAGTTGGAGTGTGTGAGTGAATCCGAAAATGGTGTAAGACTATCGTTCATAGTTAGAAAAACCCAAATGTATCCATGTACTCCATAATATCTGCTCTATAGAGCTGTTATATGTCATGGCCACACCTTAACCCCTCTCCATTGGTCTAGGGCACTTCCATGTCTCGTAGGTTATAGTACCGTTGGTGTTGTGTTTAGTAGATCATAGTACTGTAGATGTTATTATGGTATAGTAGATGTTATGTTGAATGGTCTAGTAGGTTATTGTTTATGTAATGTTGAAAAGTCGGTTATTGTATAGTAGATGTTGTGTATAGTGGGTGTTATGTTGACAGGGTCTTGTAGATGATAGTAATGCAATTTTGCACAGTAGATGTTATAGTACATATATGTATAGTACAGCAGAGCTGCAGTAGATGTTATAGTACATATATGTATAGTACAGCAGAGCTGCAGTAGATGTTATAGTAGACTATATTATAGCAGATGTCATGTTGAAGGGGTCACTCGTAGAAAGGTTGGAAACTAACGCAGCAGTGAGCAGCTGGTGGTGATGGGTGCTGGAGGACGCTGAGCTTTTTAAAGGAAGTGTGGTGTGTGTGTGTGTGTGTGACTCATTCTTCCCACCGGCTACTCCAAACAACCTCTCTTCTGACTCCTCCCTGGTTCTCCATGGGTCCTTTAATGGTTCTCTCTCTCTCTCTCTCTCTCTCGCTCGCTCGCTCGCCCGCTCTCTCTCTCTCCCTCTCTCTCTCTCGCTCACAGGCTAACATCCATTTTATATATTTTTTTATATTGCTTTATATTTGTTCTAAGTAAGGAAATTCATACCGTCCTTTACAAAGGAAGGAATGAAGAAGGGGAAGACATTTAAAAGACAGGATAAAACGTAATAATTGTGATATTAAATGTATAAGAAGGTTAAATTAAGGGCAGACGTACATTTTGATGTGTGAAAATGCCCAGGGCCTCATGCTATGATGCAGCCAGCACACCTCTGGATACATGAACATCATGATGAAACCATGTGTATGAACCCTGATCGTCCCGAGGCCCATACCAAGCAGAGGGGGTCGAACATTCTATTTTAAATCATAACAACGTTTTTGTTATAGCTAGTTGCGTTGTGTTAATTAATGAATTGCAATGGTGAATGTGAGGTGGTGAAAGTGTGTGTGTGTGTGTGGTGAATGTGAGTTAAGTGTTTAGGAATCCTTGCCTTCCGTACTGTTTGTACGTGATCACATGGGAGTGGAACGGAATTTGTAAATGGCGTTCCTGAAATAGCCAGTCGTCAAGGAACACAATTTCCACCCTGGTTACATACTAAACTTTGAAGACGACCTCCTCCTCCTCCTCCACATAAGCTAATGTGGCGGGAAGATGTACTGCTGCTGTACATATGTCTAGTTCCCATGATGTATTAGTATCTGAATACAATTCCTTATAAAAATGTGTATTGATGGACATTATTGTCCATTTGATGAATTGTATTTGTAAAGATGACTAATGCAGGCTCTGAGCTTTGACCTCCCTATGATAAAGGTTGGTAGTTCTTAGTTACTCAGTTGTGAAAGATATAGGCCTATGAAACGTGTTACCTTTGTCTAGATATTGTTGTAAATGTAGAAAGGGAACTTAATGTTAAATACATGCTATTAATACCACATCTCCGTATTTACAAGATAACAAGAAACACGCAATGCTTGGTGCAACAAGCCTTTAATACAACGTGCAGCAAATCCAAACTCTTTACTGAACATGCACAATATAAAACATATTCGATGAAGAATACACACCATATAAAATATCTTCAAAAAAATATAAATCATTAAAAAAGGGAAAAATAAAATAGCTCAGTCTGCTCAGCACCCATTACTAACATACAATCTACCTTCTCTAAATGCTGTCCATTGTTCTCGGAAATCTCTACGCCTTCTTGATTGTGAGGAAACGCTTGGCTTCCTGTTTTAAATCACACCTCTGAGACCCCCGGTAGCTAGTGACAACCTTCCGTTTCAATGTGCAGCGCTAGCCGGCCAAAAGCTTAATGCAGCGCAGACTTCCACATACAAGCGGCTGTCATTTTTTTATACATATTATTTTTAATTAGCTGACAGACAGTTAAGCCAACCAAGACATTGCCTATTTTTTTCTTCTTCTGTAAAGCGGCCATGCGTTACATTCCTGCAAATTAAGTATGTGGTCGCATCCAGGGCGACCCATACGACTGTTGACCAGTGAGCACAGGAAATGTGTTCCTGGGATTGGCTTTCCTGGTCCTGCATGTGCCAAAATCTTGAAGTTAAGTTCCATGTTTGGAAGGCTGCTTGTCTGCTCAAGGGCAAGCTACTTAGTGCTTGCCGTTAGCTAGCACCATATCTGGTCAGGATGTGGGTTCAACGCCTCTCGGTTCATAACCACACCAACCCTTACCCTAAACCAGCCCACACCCAGACCATAACCACACCAACCCTAACCCTAAACCAGCCCATAACCACACCAACCCTAACCCTAAACCAGCCCACACCCAGACCATAACCACACCAACCCTAACCCTAAACCAGCCCACACCCAGACCAAGCCTAACCATACCCCAGACAATCAACACCTTAACATAGCCACCTGTAACCTCAAACTTAACCAAAACATTGTTCCCAGACAGAATGCATCCAATCAAATTAAAAATAAAACATCTGAACGGCCTGCTACTAATACAATAGTCTGCAGTGAAATAGGTAACTGCAAAGCAAATGGTAAGAGGTCTACTATAACTCTTGCACCTTGAAAATACTAAGGTTTACCTTAGATATTTTAGAGATTTCCCAGGGGGGATAACCTGTAGTGATATACATGGTCTGAAGTTACCTATCCTTCTTGGCTAGTGACATGACTCGTTCTCTGCGGTCTGGTTCTTTTGTTTCAGCCAAAAGGCAACGACCACATGTGAATAAAAACTACCAAACAATCAAATACAACTTAAGGAACTGCACCATTTCTGGTGAAACACTGGTAATTGCAGTTGCTTTCTGATAGATTGAATAGTATAACCATTCAAAAAACGAATAATTGTGCTTGGTACTGTGGCTGTTTTTACTCGTAATGATAGGATGCAGCTCTCCTACTTGAGGCTAGATGTTGACTTCATCACGGGGGCTCCAGCTAATGTCGCTAAAACCTGGCAATCACTCCAAACATCTCTGGGATGATTGCCAGGTGGCTATCGTTAGCTCCACCCATTGGCCCAAATGTGATTTTCCAGTGCCAGCAAAAAAACAAGGTACCTTCAGAAACCTATGGGTGACATCACTGATAGCTTAACACTAATAGCGTTATAAAATGTAATACATATTGTAAACAGTGTGATTGTTGGTGGGTGAGTATTGACATTGACTCTGCAACAAATACAAATCCATTCTGCTTCCAGGAAAATCTATGCTGATAAGCCTGGTTTTAGATTGGAAATGTGCACACATATTGTCATGCAGTCACACCACAATATAGTCAGTCAGTGTTAGGCAACACAAAAGCACTCCTTATGGAGGACAATGGAACAGGATAGAAAGACAACTCTGAGCAACTCCAAACCAGTCCCACTTCAACCCTGTTCAAGACCTCCTTCTCCAATTAGTCCTCCACTTACTTCAGTCTCATCAGATTGGTAAAAACACCAGATCGACATAGGGTGCACCATGGTTTTAGTGGAAGGACCCGACAGTTCTTGAGGTCCAAGAGAAAGTAGAACAAGAGAAAGTCTAGAACAGATCGATGGCCACTTCATGATATTTGGCCTGGTTGCTTACATAACATCAGCCATGATTGTCAACAACCAGACAGCTTAAACACTTTCATAATGTTCTATTTTTAATTGAGTTGTATAGACTAGCTCAACAATTGCAAATCTACTAGTCTGGTATAAAAGATAGTCACAGATTAATCTGTTTTTTTAAAACTGACAATTGTCATAATGGTCCAAAAGAGGATGTTTTGGCATGAATGATTAGGAACAAGCGAGGCAAGATACGTCTGGTTGAAATTGTCAAACCCAAATTAGTACAAAAATACTGACTTTGCCTCCAGCTGTTGTTGCTATTGTGGATACAAGGCAGCCTAGTATTGAGATTCAATAACTTGAGGCATCACTTTCAGGGAATCACAGCAAGCCAAGCGATTGCCAGAAAATAATTCCAAGAGGTGGTCGTGGTTTCATGGTGGTTGCCATGGAGGTTGCCATGGACTCATGACCGGATCCAACGCTAGATATAAGGCACGTTATGGCCCGTTATGGCACCTAAGGACCCATCGTGACCAGGTGGACGGGCGTACTCTGAGCATGACGTCCAAGCACTTCTGGTGTTCTCAGGGGAGGAGAACTTGTGACTGTGAGGAGATCAATATTCACAGCAAAGCCTGAAGATGGAGACGTTGCAGTGGCAGTGGCCAAACCGGACCACTGTAGAATATCAATGCCTGCAGCACATCACTTGACATCTTTTGACATCAAAAAGCACTGGCCCATAACACTGGTCAGAGAATACAGGTCTAATAACACTGGTTGTACTGGTGGTGTTAAAGACACCATGAAACTACAGTCAGAGCGTATCTTGCTTCTGTAATATGGGATGAGGATATGGTGATGATGATGGAACAAAAGCTAGCTAATTCAGGATTTGATTGGTGGTAATAATACCTACTGCCTACAGCTTACTGTTAGAATTGATCAGGCACCAAGGGCGGCATTATTGGCTTGTATGTTATGCCAGCCCAATTAGACATGTGTTGCAACCTGTTCTCTTCAGTTTTTGTTTTTTTGTATGAGTGAATGTAAACTTGTAAACTGACATTTTTGGCAAACATTTGGCAAAACAGGAGAATAACATGAGGAGGCAAATAAGCTAAAAAGGGTAACGGTACATTTTTTTGTGTTGTCTTTTAAGTGGACTTCCAAGGCACTATCCTGTTGTCAGAGAAAGTCAACGTACATAAAAAAGTGTGAGCATTCCAAAAAGAAAAAGGTGAAAATGGACCTTGGAATGGAACAAAGATCCTGTAAACTAGCTAGTAGGCTAACACAAACCAAACCTCAAAGTGTGTGCCTGTGTGCCCAACGAACGCTAGTGTGGCTCCAAAATAAAAGCCTCTTTCATCTTCTTGTTACAACCTCATGGTGGTAGTTGGATTCCTCCTCCAGGGGTTTGGTGTTTATCCGCATTGGTCATATAGTGTATCCTCTGTTCTAAATAGAATCTGCTAATTTGGCCACACTGAACCAAAGCTTTGGGTTAACCCGAACACTTGGATTTAGTTCTTAGAAGTAGTACTTCAATGCAAATTGTTATTTTACTTCAATCCGAATCTACTGGCAAATGGGACACATCACTTACAAATGTGCCAATGTTGTTGCCATAATACTGGTAATTAATTTTAGCCCTACATGTTGAGAACCAAGAGAGAGTAGAGGTTCTGATCAGGAACTTGTGAAGATCTTGAAACCATGTTGTGGTCCGATCTGGGAACTGTCCTGGATCAGCACTGCTACTCTTCAAGACTTGGATTCCCTTGACACTCTGTACAATTATCCAATCAGTGTCCAACCTGCCGTTTTTAGCCATTAGCCATGACTTCAACACAGCCATCTGATGACAGAGCACCAGAGCCATGTGCTCCTTCATATGACCTCTGACCTTAAACACTGGCACCTACAAGGAGGGCAGGGGGCGGGAGAGGAAGGAGGGGGAAAAGAAGGGTTAGCTTTTAGCTTCTAGGGACGGTGATACACTGTTGGCTCATGTTTTTCTTTTGCCTTTTTTTGATGAGGCATTTAAAGTGAAATGTCATACATGTGAGCTTATGTATTGCTTTATTACATTCAGCAGACACATTTATCCAGAAGTACTGAATTTATAGTGAATTCCGATGCATGTCATTAATGAGTTACGACATCTTGCTTAAAAATGCCTAAAGGTAGGCTGCAAACATCGGGGACAGAACATTTTAAGCTGGGATTCAAACACCCTATCTTGCCGCTTTACTTAACAATACTATACTGATATATAATAATAATACATTAAATTTCATATGGCACTTTTCAGGACACCCAAGGTGCTTTACAGACATGATATAATTACACATACAGTAAAATCATTTAAAAGTTATATCAATTAAAATAAGACAAATTAAATAGATTTAAAAAATAACAAAACATTTATATATAAAAATAAAAATAAAATAAAACTAATAAAAAGGAGTATGTACCAACACCAAACGCACCTGTTTGCTGGGAGCCACAGCTCACTATATAAGACGTCCACAAACTAACAACCATCAGGAAGGTTGCAATGAAGCCAAACACCTGAAGAATAAACACAATACCTGCTTTACATTCACACAAACATAAACAGCTCAATGTATTCTGAGTTAGAGAGGACAAGAAGGAGCTAGCATCATGGCCAGTGTTGTAATGACCATTTGTTGCTACTTCACAAGGAAAAATTATTCTTCTGGAGAAAACATCTGCTCTGTTACATAAGATAAGCAAGGTTAATTTTTCTGTTCTCAACAGGCTCATGTATTTGTTGATGTTTCAACAGCAACGTTAGGTTCAGTCAAGCTCATAGGAATTTATTTGAGGATAACGGCCAGTGTTTGAATATAATTTCAGTTGAAAACTGAAAATAAGTGTGAAACAGGGGAAATGATCTGAAAACAAGAGGAACCTGCTACTTCTTTACTTCTTCTTTTAAAAAGAGCCAGAGGGAATGGCATAGGATCGCCGGTCAGTTGCTACGATGTTGTTAGCGTGTTAGGCCAGATCTGCGACTTCTGGCTCAATTGAGCTTTTCAGGAGTGGTAGTTGGCTATCGGCTGTGCACTGCCAATTCTCTAGGGAGTGTGACGTGTGGTTGACGATGCTCCTCGCACCTGCGGCTGTGAAACTGAGTGTGGAATACCTTCACAGCCTATTTTTGTGTATGTTTTGTGTTTAGTGCACCATGAGACCTACCGATCCCGCCACCAGCACTGATATACCCCCGCTCTTCACCGCAGCCACAATGGAGGCGATGAGGACCAGGATGGACCCCACGGCGTAGTGCAGGAACTCCTGAGGAACCACAGACACCACACGTTACCCACAGGCCCGTGTTTTACCACTGGGTGTGATGTGGATAGCCGGCCTACCAGTTGGTACAGTCTACTGGGTAGGCAGGTAGGTTGATCTAGCCATCACGCACACATCTGGGTGGACACTACCACATGTGATATCAAAAGCAGATAGCTTCTGAAATTGCTTGTGTGTGTGTGTGTGTGTGTGTGTGTGTGTGTGTGTGTGTGTGTGTGTGTGTGTGTGTGTGTGTGTGTGTGTGTGTGTGTGTGTGTGTGTGTGTGTGTGTGTGTGTGTGTCAGTGTTAGTGTGAGATAGAGAGAATGAGTGAATAACTGAGTGAATGTATTGGGCATGCGAGTGACTGACTGAACGAGTGCGATGTGTGAGTGAGTGACATTGTGAATGTGTGCGTGTGTACACTTGCCGTGAGGGGCCAGTTGATGCAGGCGATCCTGCCCTGCGCCCTGAACACATGCATGATGAAGAAGATGAGGAGGGCGAAGAGGAACCACAGCATCACCACCTCAAAGTAGCGGAAAGCAGGCCAGTCCGGCCAGGCGCGCGCACAGTGCACGCACAGGAAGGCCACCAGGAGGGCCACCTGGGCCCCCCCCCCCCCCCCCACACACCACCCACCACACACACACCACACACACACACACCACACACACACACACCACACACACACACACACACCCACACACACACCAACACACCGCTATTATGGCAATACAATACAAAATGTACAGTTGGTTCACCAACAAGTCCCACTGTCAACCTTAACTTACTAATGAGAGGCGTGTGTCATCACAAGTGAAGCCAATCATGAAGCTGAATAGCTCTTTAGTGCAACCTATACCCTTTACTATGAATACACGCTCAACAGGTTTTTACCAAAGTTTAGATTTTAAATATCTCTGTCTATTTTTTCTCACTTTGTCGACTACTGTTTAATGCTGTTTCTGCACTCTACAGTCATTGTTGCTTGATGAACAAATCCCCTGTTGGTCCACTGATCAACAATGTGGTGACACTGATGAAATAGTATAGAATATGTGTTGTGTGTGTGCTGTTGTTGTTGTTGTTGTACTGAACAGAGAGATGCAGGACAGATCGCTGCATGTCATATGTTCAAGACAGAATAGGACATTGGCACGTTCAACGAGTAAACACAATGTATTCTGATTAGCCTAGTCTGGGCTCATTTCTAGAATAGGCTTATTTGTATTGTCGTAATATATGTAGGTGATGATCATGTAATAACACGTCCACATGTGTGTTGCATCGCATCGTGGATTGATGAACTCGTCATCGTGGTATGTTTACGTCTGTCTACTGCAGCGGTTAAACTTCTTGTCTGTGGTCCCCGTCGCTGTAAATACGGCGTCCACTGCAGGTCCACGCATCCACACTCGCTTTTAGCTCGATTCCCAAATGATCCATACCACAATAATCCATCATTTAGCCTTTTACCCTTCACTCAAAAGGAAGAGAGGAGATCTCACCATTTGCGATATTTTCAGGATGCCACCCGTGGTTCGGATGTAGCCCAAATGCAGAAAGCCTCCATCGGACGTCCTAGTCGTCGTGGTCGTGGTGACTACGGTATGCGACATTTTTGGCGTATGACCGACTTTATTCGCTGTCTAATGCAAACAGGCCGTGGGGCGACGGAGCGTCTCTCACCAGCTGCTGTTCTCCACGGTGTTCGCTGTGTGCGCCGCCCCGTCGGGCCAGTGGGTGGGGGTGGGGTTCTTCTCTCTTAGGGGTGGGGTTATCCAGGAAACACAAGCGTGACTTTGTACCTTTTATTTTTTTCCGCTAGGTTCTCTCTGCTGTGAATGGGGTCGGTCGGTCGGTCAGAGCAGACTATGACCGCCACCGACGTTGTCCGGCTCCGCCGATCGCTCACGCTTCAGTAACTAATTGCACCCACGAGCCATTCTCTCTTACATTCTAGACCGTTGTGTGTGTGTTTGGCCGGTTGACCCATGACTTGAAGCTCTTGTGTGATCGTGATCTACACCAGCAGGACCATAGTGTTTGCGTTTGACCTCAGGAGACGTTTGTCTACCATTTTATGTCTGCAATCTGGTTTGGGGTTTATTTACACATTTTCATTATTCATTTTACATGCGAACGTGACGTGCAACGTACTTCTGCATCAGAAGTAATATATAATATCCCACATATAATATCCCATATATAATATCCCATATATATCCCATATATAATATCCCACGAGTCGAAAACCGGCACGGTCAGAAACCGAGTCCCAGTTCGGATCACCAATATTCGAAACAAATGTGGAGATTGTGAATCTTATCTTACATCCTATAAAATAAAGTCCTACAACTCAACAACCTCGTTTTTCGACTACAGACAGCTCAATAAAATTGCTGCTTAAAGTCAGTTATATTTTCAGCCCTGTGTTTAACGTGTGTGTGTGTGTGTGTGTGTGTGTGTGTGTGCGCGTGCTTGTGTGTGTGTACATCCTAGAATATTTTTTTTTTTAGAACAGAAAGAGGAAATATGAAAATGGAAGGAATTAACCAGAGGACAACACTGAATCACAAACGCATACGCACACTCAATCATTGACAACATGGACGCTTGTCTTCTCGCCACCGTTTTCACACTTCTGCCATCCATCCTGGGAGGTGAGTTTCAAACTTTTTAATACAACACATGGTCAGTATTTTGTAGGTTTGTCTTGCACTTATACCTGTGTCTTACCGAGAACACACATGCTCAATATTTCCACTTTGTAGTTTTCCAGAAACTATAGCCTCAACTATAGTGCCTTGGAAAAGGCACTTTGACGTCACTAACTCGGAGCAGAGTACAATGTTCACAAACTAATTGGCGCAGACTGGCAAAAACCTGTTCTCTGTAGCTAGTAGTATTTATAGTCTTTTCATAGTAACAGTGACATTGGCCTATATTACTTTGTTGAAGTTCATATAAGAAATGACCATGTTTCTAACAAAAAGGCCCTTTAAAGATCAGTCTTGCACTATCATCCTCACCCCTGTCCCACACTCCTCCCTATCACCCTCACCCCTGTCCCACACTCCTCCCTATCACCCTCACCCCTGTCCAACACCCCTCCCCATCCAGCACAGGGCTCAGGGGACGACAGCTGGTCCATGAAGGTGCAGGCAGAGGTGAGGGCAATCGAGGGTTACCCGGTGGTGCTGCCTTGCTCCTTCAGTCACCCCAACCACACGCCACACTCGTCCCTGCTGGTCGCGTGGCGCCAGGGCTCCACCCTCCTGTACCACTGCACCGCGCACGCCGGCAGCCAGGCCTGCACGCCGGCAGCCCACCAGGACCCCCGCTACCGGCTGGAGGGGAACCCGCGGGAGCACGACCTCTCCCTGCGCATCAACAGCGCCGCCCTGCAGGACCGTGGGCGCTACTACTGCCGCGTGGAGGTGCCTGGACACAAGCATGCCAGCTACGAAGACAAGATGGGCACCCGACTCCGGGTGGAGGGTAGGAGGAGGGAGGGGAAGGGGGGGGGGGCACTTAATTGCTACAGTTGCAGTTCGATATATCAGTGTGGTTACCTTTGGTAAATCACTTAAAAAAGTAATTCCCACAACCCTTAAATAAAACATTCTTTATTTTTTCTCCCCCAGCGCCACCACGTATCCTGTCTCTGTCAGTAGAGGGCAGCAATGAGTCTGGTTTCAGTGCCCTGTGTGAGGTGGAGGGTTCCCCGCTTCCAGACATCCAGTGGATCTCCCCAGACCAACTCCTGAAGGGGGTGGAAGTAGGCCTGCCGCTCAGCCAGGACTCCCCCTCCCAGCACCACACGGTCAGCCAACTTCCAGAAATCCAGCCTGGACAGCATTACACCTGCAGCGCCTCCAACCCCCTGGGTCGAGAGCAGGCCACCCTCTATGTCCTGCCGCCCAGGAGGGAGGCTTGCCCCGCTGGCTTCTCAGCCCCTTTACTGCTCCTGCTCTCGCTGTCCCTGGGGGCCAAGGCTCTGCTCCTAGGAGGGGTAGGGGTGTGGGTTGTGCAGGGAAGGGCCCTGCGTGGCCCAAGCTGTAGGTGGAGGTGAACCGACCCCCAATATACCCAACCTCTCCATTCCGGGCTTGATGTTATTCAACCTTTCTATCTTACCTTCAGCGGCAGCTTGTGATGTCATGTGATTGATGATGTCATGTGATTGATGATGTCATGGTCATGCTGTAGTACGGCCTGTTGTGTACATGGATGATGACAGGACAAGACTTGAATTCATTGAACAAGAAAATTCCTTGAATGAATTCTTTGTGGTGGAGTCTGGATCAATAGAGATTTAGCGAAAGCCTCTTTGTCAATCAATGTTGTGTTTACTAAACCATTTTTACCTAATTGTGAGTGTCTACATGTTTTAGTGGCTATTGGAATAAACAAACAAAAACAACACAACAAGCAGACCTCACAACGTTTAATGAAAACATTGCAAGAACACACACCAAATACACACACCAAATACACACATAACCCTAACCTATATATATATACATATATATAACTGCTATTTAAATTTGTATTAGTGTGTTACTATTTGAGGGACTAAACTACTGTCGACTTTTTACAATCAACTTCTACACAACAAGATGAAGTAAAACTGTAAAACTGTCCTGACCAGATGTCAGGGCGGGGCTAGAGTAAACAATAGAGTAAGTAATATCAAAGGGAATGGATTAGTTCTGTAATGGTGGGTTAGTCAAAGAGGAAGAGTTTAATAAGGCTGTAGCATGCATGGGTGTGTTGTCTACTTAACTTATGGGGCATTAAAGGTGAACCAAACCCCAGCATCACTTGTAGATTGGTTTGCATTAGATTGTTCCCTCTCTAGGTTAAACCTTATTGGCTGATATTGCCTGGTCACCTGCTGAAACACCTGTCCCCCGCTTACTGAAACTAACTTGAATGGGTGTGTACAGGGGAGCCAGCAGGCCTTCCCCAGAATGGAAAGGCGGGGTCAGGGGGTTTGGTTATCCTTTAAAGTGTGGCATTTGGGAAGAATGCAGCACAAACATGTAGGTGTGGTCTATTCAAATAATATGGGGTCCCTATAACACAGTGGCACAGCAGCGGTACAGCAGCTCTCGTCACTCCAGCCAAAGTCTTTGTCAGGGTCCAAGCTCATCATGGCACACTGGCCCTCGTCAGGTTCCCCGGGCTCCCCCTCACTCCAGTGAGTGTTCTCTATCTTTGTCTTGCTCTGCCGGTACCATTCTCCCGTCAGCGAGCTCCGACGGAAGCCGATCCACACCTGCTTCAGCGTCTCGTTCGCAGCGTGGAGCTTGGGGGCGAGGAACCGCATCTCGGTAGCATCTATGCTGGCCAGATACAGCCCCATCTTCCTGCAGTACTGGATGGACTCCCTCCAGCCCATGGCAACATCTCCCATGTTCACCACCTCAGGAGTCAGGACGCAGCCCTTCAGGCCTGGTCCCCCATGGACAAAGAGATCAGATTAGAATAGTTTAGGTTGGATCAGATCAGATCAGATTAGATTAGATTAGATTAGATTAGATTAGATTAGATACGGTTGGATTAAATCAGATAAGGTTGGGTTGAATTACATCAGATTGTATTAGATTAGGTTGGGTTAGATCAGATTGAATTAAATTTGGTTTAGGTTAGATTAGATTTCATAGATTAGATTTCATTGGAGTATATTACATTAGCTTGGTGTGGAGTGTGGTTAAAGGCTCACCTAGTTAAATTCATGCTGATTAAACTGGGGCTGGGTGGCTCAACTCTGGTTCATTAGCCAATCAAGGCAAGCAGGATAAACCAGCATCGCAACACACACACACACACACACACACACACACACACACACACACACACACACACACACACACACACACACACACACACACACACACACACACACACACACACACACACACACACACACACACACACACACACACACACACACACACACACACACACACACACACACACACACACACACACACACACTGGAGTGTCACCTGCTTGTATACCACCTGCTCTACCATTATCCAACTCTGCAATATACTGGTTTACTTAATAACACAACTGTATCTTGGTCGTTGGAGGGGCCCAGCAAAGCCACTCAGGTAGTGTGTAGCAGGAGCATCTGCTACAGTTGGGTTGGATCGAATTTGGTTGGATGAATTTAAATGACATTAGATGTGATCTGACATGATACAATTGAGTTTGGCTGGATTAGGTTGAAATAGGTTAGAATAAATTTGGTTGAATTGGATAAGATTGGATTAGTCAGATTCAATCTGATTAGATTGTCCATCTACATTGAGTGTCATTGAGTGTCAATCAACTCTCTTTGAAAATTAAATAATTGGTCCTACCTAAAATAATCAGACCCTTTAAATACAGAACAACATACTTGTATACTTGCTGATGATGGGGGCTGGGTTTCCGTACATAGTGGTTCCAATGGATCCCATGTGATAGACCGCCATCATGGCCTTTGGGTGCCAGAAGACATTTTTATTCTCAATCAATGGGACGGACTTAGAGACGTAGTTGGTGGTTTTGATGTCGTTCCAGTCTGAACCACTGAGGGTTTCGCTCCCGTGATGGACCAAGTCTTTGTGATCCTTGTGGACAACCACAACGGCGTCTGCACTCAAGGGTTCCAAGCTGGGGTCATTGTTGATCAGAAAACACGTGGCAAAGTCCTCTTCTGGGATGATGTTCAGCAGCAAGCCTGGTCTATGGAAGACCACCGAGCCAACAGACTTCACTGCAGGGCGGTTCGGATCGTAGGGAAGAGGGCTGCCCTGGTCTGCTATGAGCAGAGAGGCTTCATCTTTGCCATTTGTTATGAAATCGGGTGGGATGAAGAAGTTGAGCTTGGTCTGGCTAACTGGGTCCAGGGGAGTGACCAACATCCCACAGGTACAGTTGAAGACGGTGGCGCATGGATGACCAAAGAGAACCGACACAGGCTCTGTCGCTTCCACTTCATATGTCACATCCTTCGACATCCAGAACTGAGCCAGGTTGAATGGTTGAAGAGAAACCTCTTGCATCACAACTGTATCCCCTTTCCATTTGACGTTGTTTTCTGCACCATTATTTATGACGATGACTGTGAATGGGGCTGCCTCTGGTACTTCTGATGGGCTCAACGACTGCTCCGCTATCTTGCTGGGCATTGGTGGGATCTTGTACAATTTGTCAAACGTGTCACTGGCTTTGAGCAGAGAGGCTTGGTTGCTTTGGTCTTTTATGTTGAAGGTTCGGGCGATGATGGGTTTGTCGCTTGTGATTTCGACGGTTTTGCTGGAGATTTGGTTTCTTTGAAGCTCATACCTCTGGGGAACTAATACAGTAAATGCCTGGCCTTTTGACAGTGTGTGTGTGTGATTTACATTGAATAATTTAATGGAGACATTCGCATTGTCTTCAAAGGAAGTAACTTCAATTTTGTTTTCATTGTTGGTGGGATAGTAGTGAGCAATGTTTTCTGGAAAAGCTGCGACAAAATGAAGGCCACTGCTGTCCATATTCAACGGATCTGTGGAGAAGACAATATTCAGCTGAAACGCCTGCTTTAAAGGACCATACCGGTCTGGATCAATCCTTGTTACCGGCTTCACTAAAACATCCGTTACCAATATCACTTGTCGAAATGACTTTGTTCTGTCTAAGAGCATTTAGCATGAGGGTGCCTTGCCGTGAGCATAAACAATAGCAGTTGATGGTTCTTGCCATTTTAAATAGGACATTGACTGACCTTTCCAAAAATATTTAAGATTAACAAGCTACTATTTCTAAAATGTGTTGTTGTCAGCCTCCAGTATGTAAAGATTAAAGGCAGGCTCACAAGTAAGTTTTGATTGAATGTTGTTTGACCGTACCTGATTCAGCTGTTGGTAGGATCAGCAGGAGGGTTAGCAAGATCATCGTAGCTTCACCAAGGACCCTGCTGAGATTCATCTTCTGGACACTGGTAAGTTTGATAGGTAAGTGGATGGGAGGGTTGGTGGGTGGGGGGATGGGTAGGTATGTAGGTAGATAGAGGGAAAAGTGATTAAACTGTGAAGTTTATTAGCATGCACCTGTTAGCTGTAATTGCCTAAATGTCTTGGGCTGGCCCTGTGTTTAATACAATATACCATAGGAAATGTAGTATAGTATAGTATGCATTACATTACATTACAGTAATTTAGCTTTTGTCAAAAGCGACTTACAATAAGTCAATTCAACATAGGTAGGTAGATAGGTAAGAGAACTACTAGTCACCAGAAATCTTAAGTGCATTTCCTTCCAATCAAGCCTCCAAGAGCAGAACCCGTGCTCAGGTAAAACTACAATAAGTTGGCTCCCTAGATATTACACAATATGTACATCAAACATGGGCATTGAAAAATAGTGAAGCCATTAGTTTAGTATAGTATAGTATATATTAGTTGAGTGTAGTTTAGTGTAGTGCTGGAGTGAATTGCCCAAACCTAATTCTAAATGTAAACCAACCAACCAATCAATCCACAAACCACTAATCAATAAATTACATAAGATCAATTATGTTTTTACATACATTTACAAAATGTAAAGTCCTATTTATTTATCTAAGTCCAATTCCTGAATATCAATAAATCATGAAGTGGAAAGATACTCTTTTTAAAAAAATAGGCATTGGTTATTCTTTAATTTCAGTCTTCATGTTAATCTAGGGTAATGAAAATATTGGCTTTACCTTATCTCAAAGAAGTCTGCATCCCCTCTCGTCTGGGGTGTGTCTGGTTGAAGTCTGCATCCCCTCTCGTCTGGGGTGTGTCTGGTTGAACTCTTGGATGCTTGTTTTTCTTCTCAGAAAATGGAAACACATTTGACAGTCAAACCGGCTATTCAAAAAACCTTTTGCATGAACTTCACAGTGAGGCTGCATCTGAGCAGTGGAAGATCTCTTTAAGGCTAAGTTTTTGAGATGAGAAGATCATGTTAAGTCATTCATTTGAATATCCTGCTTTATAAAGTAGGTAGTTCTAATATCCTTGATTTCATGTTGTCACATATTGAGCATTTTCTAAACAAACACATTTTCTTAATCTATCACCTACAAGCTTTACAATTAACCTGTTTCCTCATCACCGGGTGTCCTGTGTCCTCGGGAGGAGCCTGAAGTAGCCATCTTAATGGCTTGTGGCAGCGTCGACTGCTACAGCGTCTTTATTGAAATAATTGATTTAGACATTCTTACTAAGGTCACTGATTGGTGGATCCATGGGCCTGCCAGCAATTCCTCATCGGATGCACAAATGTGAATAGTAAAAATGTATCCAAAGACTAAAAATATATATTCAAAGCTAACTTGGATTATAATGTGCTCATTTATCAACCAACAGCCGAAGTTGTTTGTTTTCCATACAAAGCCTTGACTCACTTTGACTGTACAATTAGCTGCCATTCAAAGGAGCTGGAGATACACAAAACACACACCTGCTCTCCTCTTTTCTTCACTTTGACATGCTCTTGTGTTTGTTGTATGCTGTGTTATTATTCATTCTCAAGGATTATTGTCTGCCTACTTCAGCCCTGGTTCTCCTGATGACTCAATAGGTGGTTGTTGGAGTTAGCCCTATGTGGACTATGTGTGGCTGGTTTAAGCAGCCTCAACTGGCCCTGGTCGGGCCGCACACCTGTGGGTCATTGTTTATCAAGGCCCACAGGTAAAACAAACCACCACCCCACGTACGCTCGCTAGCGCTAGCATGTGCTATCTGTTTATCATTCAACTACAAAACTCAATAAACTGCAATAAACCGGATTCCTCATCACCCTGTGTCCTTTTAACCATTTAACACTGGATATTTTCTCTTCCTGGTTTAACCTGTGGGCAGTGTTTCCCTACCATTGCCTTGGAGGGGCAGCCCACATACTGTACTTGCACTGCATGAGAGGGAGTGGGTGGGAACCAAATGTGAAGGCACAGCATCCGACACTGACCTCATCATCACAAATAGCGTTGTGAATGGGCCTGGGTCTGTCCTGTGGGAGTGTTCTATACACATTTTTTATCTAACCTAATCTAATCTAATCTATACAGAGAGCTCCAAACCAACCGACCGGATGGCTTAGTATTAGGAGACAAAGCCTATCCACTCCTACCAAGGCTGGCCGTGATGGCCCCTTTTCTTGCAGCAAACACACCTAAGAAGGCCTGCTTCAACGCTCAGATTTGCATTTGAGCATTTCAATTGAGTTCTGATGTGGCACTTTGCATGCCTTAACTACATGTGAGATAAACCACAGGGAGATATTTGCCTGTGTTTTCCTGCACAACATCGTTTCCATGCCTCCCTCTGAACCTGTTAAAGCCCCAGACTGATTCTGCAACAACCCTTACACCTTAAACTTACCCTGTCTGATCTCTGCATTTGGGTTACATTACATTACAGTAATTTAGCAGACGATTCGACTTAAAATAGTGCGTTCAACAAAGGTTCACCTCAGTGGCAATGTGGCCACTGAGGTGCTCTTGAGTCGGAGCTTCTCTTGCCAGTAGTGGATTCCATAGGTGTGTGTTGGGGGCCCTCTACTGGCCAGCCACCACTGGTACACCAACCCGACCAACCAACCTCCGGCCTTCTCTCAGAATGAGGAACCAACTGGACTAGAAACTTATTTCGTCTGGTTCATCTCTGATGATTGTGTCATTTTGATATACAGTAGTACATGGCTATGATGTACAGTAATTGTGGCTTAACCCAATAACCACATAGGCCTTGTAAGGACCCGGTTTCCATTCCGACCTGTCGTCCTATGCTACATCCCCTCTCGTTGAACTCACTTCCCTGTCTCTCTACAATTATCTTTCAACATAAGCCTTAAAAAGAAAATTTAAGGATTGGTCAAGATACAAATCAAAACTGGATAACAGAAAACATATAAGGTTTAACCCAGTGTGCAAACTATACCACGGTCTCCGGGGGAGCCGGGATAATGCGGGGGGGGGGGTAAATGCTGATCCGTGCATTAATAGCAACAGCACAGACATAGGCCTATTATAAAGAGAAAATCCCCCCCGTTGGACTTCACGATCGCGACAATCCTCCCCCCCCCCCCCCCCCCCCCCCGTTGTAATTCACGATTGCGACAATTCCCCCCCCCCCCCCCCCCGTTGGACTTCACGACCTGCGGGGGAGCCCCGAAATATTACGCAACGCCACTGGCAAGCAGGCGACACTTTTTTCATGAATCATAAACTCTAAATATAATTTTATTTCACTCATTTTACACCTTTGAAAAAAAAATACATGCCCAAAATGGAATTTATTTGGTCATATCAGTATTTTAGAGAGCTCCCCCCAAATTTCACAAACCATGTTCCCAGGGGAGCTCATGTCACCACTAGGGGAGCTCCCCCTGCTCCCCTCCAGTTCGCACCCTGGTTTAACCATTATCAAAACCAAAACTGGATTACGTGATCTAATCCGATTTCAGAATACTTTTTATTTTGAACACAGGGAACTCTTATATTTGCAATTTCTTTCTAAACAAGACGTGTTTCCGTATTTAAGAAAACACACACACACACACACACACACACACACACACACACACACACACACACACACACACACACACACAGACACACACACACACACACACACACACACACACACACACACACACACACACACACACACACACACACACACACACACACACACACACACAATGAATAAGAGAAGGACAGACAGATGTGGACATGGTGTGTGTGTGTGTGTGTGTGTGAGAGCCTCGCCCTCAACGTCAAGAAGACCAAGGAGCTGATCGTGGACTACAGAAAGCAGAGAGGAGAGCACGCCCCTATCTCCATCGACGGTGTTGCAGTAGAGTGGGTCAGCAGCTTCAAGTTCCTCGGTGTGCACATCTCCGAGGCCCTCACATGGTCCACGCACACCACACACGTGGTGAAAAGGGCCCAACAACGCCTGTATTTCCTCAGGCGTCTGAGGAAATTCAGCATGGGCCCCCGCATCCTGAGAACATTCTATACCGGCACCATGGAGAGTGTTCTTACAGGGTGTATCACCGCCTGGTACGGGAACTGCACCGCACTGGAGCGCAGAGCGCTTCAAAGGGTGGTGCGGACGGCCCAGTATATCGTTGGAGGTGAGCTCCCCTCCCTCCTGGATATTTACAACCAGCGGTGCATGGCCAAGGCCAAACGCATCATAAAAGACAATGCCCACCCCAGCCACAAACTGTTTTCACTTTTACCTGTCAGGCAGGCGATACCGCAGTATCAAGTGCCGTACAAATAGACTCAGAGATAGCTTCCACAGTCAGGCCATCAGGCTGCTGAACAAGGGCGTATATTATATAACAATGTATATTTTATTACATTGATTTATATATACATATTGCTCTTTTTCTGTGCCGATATACTGCATTTTATAAATTGCATTTTTATTTTTTATATTTAACTTTATACAGTTTTGAAGCCAGCGGTAATTGTGAGGCACGTGGTCTTCGCCAACCTTAGGAGGCTCCTGACCTCGAGTCCAGGACAGGGTCTTCGGGAGCCACACCGTAGTGATGTCCCACGACCTCCACCACATCTATGGCTGGAGGGAGTGTAGTACATGTCTTGACAACTAGAGGGCAGCGCCGACCAGACTCTTGACTCACGACGGTCCCATATACTTGCACGATGAGCCTGCGTCCGTTTGGAGAGTTGGTTGGTTGCGCTCATCCAGAAACGGATGCTACGCTAACCACAGGCTGGATTCAAATAGTCCTATAACGATTCACACTTCCTGCTAAATCTCCTGATGTTTTCCTCGAACTCCATCACTAAAAATATTTGTGTTGCAAATGTATAATTGCTGAAGCTGCTCGTAACTATGGCCACATATAACAAATGTATTACCTATAGTTTACATATTTATTGTTTGCATACCTGTATGATAGCCATGTCCATTTTGACTGTACCTACCATATATATATTGATCTTCAACTGTTGATACAACTGCATATCCCTGCTCACTACTTGCTGTATATACATGTATATATATCCATCCTGTTGATATAATTGCATACCCCTACTCACTACCTGTTGAATACTTAACTTACCTGTAAATATATATACCTACAACTCTGCACATATCTCATACATCCTGTTTTTATACCTTATACTGCAACATTTGCACTCTGGTTGGATGCCAAATTATTTTCGCTGTACTGTACCTGTGCAATGACAATACATTTTAATCTAATGTAATCGAATCAAATCTAATCTAAACTAATCTAATCTAATCATCAACAGTTGACTTCACCTTTGACGTAGGAGCAGCTCAGCTGTCTCAATCGGTCCAGATTCCACATTGCTGTTTTATCTTGTTGCTATACTGCTGGTGCTTGACGCTCAAGACACCAAGCCTCAGCTTGAGCAGTAGGAAATCGTTTTTGAATCCAGCCAATGAAGACAGAATGCAAATGCATAGCGGTCTCCACCACATATTATAAAAAATACAAGCATTGAGACAGAGATGGCACGAGGCAAATAACATATAATGTGGGAACGTCATAACGTTTTTTGGCAACATAACGGCAATGAGGTTTTAAAAGTTATTAAAAGTTGAAAAGCGAGGTCTTCGGGTTGACATTTAAGATGTGAGGCTGCAAAGTCCTGAGCTTTGCAGGCAACTTTGACATATATTGTCATTTTAGTGTGTAATACACCAAAAAAATAGTCTATTAATTTGGGCAGAGAGAGAATGTTTATTCATGGTAACCCTATCTTTTCATAATGGCTAATCGCGACAAGAACAACAAATGTGGTCAAGCTAGCGTTGCTGCTAGCAAAGAAACAGCTGGCATAGTTGAGGCACTCTCCCCAAATTCAGTGGAGAAGATTATGATGGCAATTGAATCTTTGAGCACAAAAATGGCCACCCAAACGGCTGCCCGCCAAGAAATAGTTTCCATCTGTCAAGAGCTGCATACGACCGTCAGCTCTCTACAGTCTGTTAGTGTGCATAATGTTACATGCATTGATGACCTAGAACATGGTCCTTAAAACTACGGTAAAATATCTAAAGTCTCAAGTGTGACAAATGTTTGGATTTGAAAGGCCGTTGTCATCGCCAGAATGTCCGTCTAGTTGGAATTGAAGAAGATAAAGAAGAAAATAATCCGTGGCAGTTCTGGATGATGGTGCTGAAGGAGATACTAGATCTCGAATATATTCCACACTTAGACCGTGGGCATCGCACACTGGCATCAAAACCCAAAGAAGGAGAGAGGCCCAGGCCGTTCGTAATTCGAGTGCATCATGTCATCACGTCAAGGATGACGAAGCAGCTATTTTACAAGGATAAACATGTGTACATTTTTCCGGATTTTGCTCAAGAGGTCACCAAGAAGCAAGCTGCTTTCGTGGACGTGAAGTGGCTTCTTCAAAATATTCCAGACATCCAATTTAGCCTCCGCTTTCCGGCTAATCTTCGGATCACGTTTAAGGGAGAGGAAAAATCCTTTGAGGATCCTGAACTGGCCATGTCTTACGTACATTATATCACCACCTTGACCAGATATCAGGTAATAATGGTTTGAGACCAATGCAATAGCTTGCTTGTGTAAGTTGTTGTGGTTTAACCATTTCACTGTTTTTGAACATTGACTCTTCTGGATTAGACCGTTTAATATATCAATACTTCAATTGTAAGAATGTAGAAAAATTACACTGGTGCCTGTTTCGTAATTGTTGAGTAGACTTCTGTGGAGGTTATATGGTCACCTGTGGTTCAGACCTATGTGTAGCGGTGTCCAGTAGGTGGCACTAAGCAGTTATATGTTGCAGTCACTCTCCTCATCCACCAATGGGCTGAAATAAGGTCGATTTAAATATTTTATTTTATTTATTTGCTTACTTATTTATTTTCCTCTTTATTAGAAATACACTGCTCAATTGTTTAAATACATTTTATAAATTTCAAAGAATATGTTTATTGTGTTTATTTTAGTTCTTCTTATGTCACACTTGCACTACTTTCTTTTTTGCGTGCCACATTGTACCTTCTATGTTGGGTAGCTTATTGTGTTATTTAATGACATAAAGTGTGTATATCTCTCGTTCTCCTTACAAATCATTATAGTACCTGAGTAGATACTACCATGCTATTTTTATTGCACATGGTATTTTGAACTGCTTATTTTTGACCTTTGTTGTCTGCTGAGCTTTGGGTTGGTTTAGTTTTAGCTAGAGACCCAAGTTAGTGAATCTGGGCTTTTTTGTCCTGGGGTTCATGCACTTAGTTAAGGGCAGTGCTGGGGTGGGGGGTAAGTATATACCATTCGTGGCGTCTGAAACCATTTCGGAACCTAATGGACGCTTAATTATCGTGGTTCATAACTTATCTGTAACACTTGCTTGTATTTATGCCGTATTTATTTGAATTGTGTTATCAACCCTTTATTGGGCAGATATTCTAATAGAATAACCACTAAATCAAAATCAGTTGAGTGCATAAAGATTTTTTTGCAGTCCTGTGCGAAATCTGACCCATGGCGATTTCTGTACCCTACTAAGAGAGAATATTCTTTCTATTTCATCATCATTTTTCACGCATAGATTACAACTTGTCAACAGAAGTCAAAAGTGCATTTAATTTCTAACAAGTCTCCAAGAACTGAGGCTGGTGCTCAGGTAAAAATACAACAAGTTTATGTAAAAGTACAGTCAGGTAAAAGTACAATACGCTGGCAAACAATCTAGAACGATATCTAGAACAATATCTACCGAACAATCTTCTTAGATAATGTACTTAGTAAGACACTAGTAAAAAGTGATAAGAGGATGCGCTTTGGGGAAGGATCCGGGTAGTGAGTTGAGTTTTCAGCCTCAGTGGAAGATGGGCAGTGACTCTGCAGTCATTCCACTAAATTGGGGCCAGGACAGAGAAGGGCCGTGAACGCGTAAATTGGCCACAAGGGCCCCTAAGCGAGGGGGCAAGCAGAAGGCCCGAAGAAGCAGGGTGAAGTGGATGGGCAGGGATGTAGGGCTTAACCATTGCCTGGAGGTAGAATGGAGCTGTTCCTTTTTTACTGCCTTGTAGGCTAAAACTAAGGTCTTGAACTGAATGCAAGCAGCTACGTGTAGAGACCGAAGAAGGGTAGATGTGTGGGAGAACTTGGGTCAGTTGAACACCAGGCAAGCTGTAGCTTTCTGAATGAGCTCCAGGGGCCTGATGGCAAATGCCAGTGTGCCAGCAAGGAGGGCGTTGCAGTAGTCGCAATAGTAGGATGAGCACCTGCGCAGCCTTTTCAGTGAGAAAAGGCAGAATCCTCCTGATGTTGTAGAGGAGGAATCACCGAGTGTGTCACCGATGCAATGTTTGCTGAGAACAACAGTTGGTCGTCCAGGGTAACACCCAGATTCTTTGCAGTCTGAGTAGGTGTCACCACAGTATCATCAATGGTGACAGCCAGGTCTCGGTGCGGACAGCCCTTTGCCAGGAAGAACACTAGCTCTTTTCCAGGTTGAGCTTTAGGTGGTGCATCGACATCCACTTTGAGATGTCTGTTAGCACGCGGCAATGCGTGTTTCCACTTGTGTGTCCAAGGGGGGAAGGGATAAGACCAGTGGGGTGTCCTCAGCATAGCAGTGTTAGGATAAGTCATGGGAGTGGATAATAGAAACAAGGGACATTGTGTAGAGGGAGAAGAGAAGAGAGGCTGAAGTGAACCTGCACTAACCACACTCTCTTTCAGACTCTGACGCAACTGTGTGACGCTGCTACCGGATAGTTGGTTTGTTTGGTTTGGCTACCAGATTTCTGTCAGCCTGTTGAAATGTTTTGCGAATCAGTATCTTTCTTAAATTCGCTATTATTATATAATCCGACTGTTGTTTAGCAAGGTTTTCTGTTAACACCGATTGCTGTTTTGTATTGTCCTGTATTTTATTACGTTCGTCCCATCAAACAAGGTAAGCATTGACTCCTGTTGCTTCTGCTCCTGTGCTTCCCTCGTAGAAAAAATAGCTCTCCTAGTGAGACGTATCTGTCAACTAGATTGGAAAATGAAAGCGTCCATAGAAAAGACAGATACTCCAGAGAGTGCAGAGAATAGACCTGCCAGGCGGTCTCGTAGTGTTAGAGTTAGTGTTAGCATTAGCATTTGCTCCGTCCAGGGCACCCTGTCGGCAACACCATTTGGGAAGGTAGGCAACCCTCCTCGCAAGTCTCTTTCGGGGGGGGGAAAACGCTAGCCATAGGCAACTCTATTACACGTAAAGTTACACTACACATGACAGCTGATGTTATGTGCTTACCAGGGGCCAGGGCTCCCAACATCAAAGCTTATCTTAGGGTACTGGCATGCGGTAAGAACACACACAGAGTTAGATTAGACGGACCCTACACCAACACTAGTTTTTACAACATTGTAATTCATGTCGGCACTAACGATACTAGGATGAGACAATCAGAAGTCACAAAAAGTAACATAGTCATACTGTGTGATTTCGCTAGAAAGATGTGTCGGCATCGATTAATCTTCTCTGGCCCTCTACCTATCAGGAGTAATAACAAGTGTTATAGTAGACTATTGTCCCTAAATCGTTGGCTGACACGATATAGTGAAGAGCAGGGGTTAAGTTTTGTAGATAGCTGGTCCTCCATGTGGGACCGCCCTGGCATGCTGATGAGAGACGGCCTTCACCCTACTGGGTTAGGCGCCTCAATTATGTCAGAAAACATATATAGATGTCTTAGCCAGGCGTGACTTATGCACTTACAGCAAGCTGGGACGCAGGCAATTAGCAAACCTGCTAGCAACATACTAGCCAACGTTTTCGAGTCTAGAAGACTGAGTGGGTTAACTAGGTTAGTTAGCCTGGGTGATGTAGTGGGTTAACTAGGTTAGTTAGCCTGGGTGATGTAGCACGTAATGCTGACACTGAGGTGCCTCTAGGTTTTTATACTGATCACAGCAGCAGCCACTGCAAACTGGAGGTTTATAGTACACCTACACCTATCAGTATTGTGGAGCTGCCCCGCACTGTTCTGAGGTGTAAAACCACAGACGAAGGCAAAGCTGCAAAAATGTTTCTGTAAACTCTTCTAATGAGCTTCTACTCCCTCAAAACGTAATACTTTGGAAGAGCTTAGAATAGGATTCATAAATATCAGATTGCTTTCAACTAAAGTGCTCTTAGTCCATAATCTACTGGTTGAAAATAAGATAGACATCCTTACCATGGACAGCAATGCAAGCTCCTTGCTGGTGCTGCTCAAGCTTAGTGCCGACTTCGACACAATCGACCACAGCATCTTCCTTGATCTTGTCGAACACTATGTTGGCATCAAAGGCTCGGCTGTTTTCTGGTTCAGATCTTACCTCACAAATAGAACACAATTTGTTCTTTGTGATGATTCACAATCAAATGACTGTAACCTTAGCTTTAGTCTTCCCCGAGGGTCGGTCCTTGGTCCATCTACATGCTCCCTCTTGGTGATATTATTTTCAGTTCTGGAATAAGTTTTCACTGCTTTACTGATGACACCCACATCTATATTCCTATCAGGTCAAATGACTCATCCCAAATCCAGAAAGTTGAATCCTGCCTAACTGCAATTATAAGATGGATGTCCCAAAACTACCTGCAGCTTAACACAGGAAAAACAGAGCTGATAATCATCGGCCCGAAGCAACAACGGCTGTTGTTGATGTCACACTGTTTGAGGGCTCTACTGTGGCCTAAAGCTTTTGTGGCCGCAAAATATCTTGGTGTTTTGTTTGACCCGACACTATCTTTTGATCAACATGTAAAATGTGTAACCAGAACTGCATTTTTTCATCTTAGAAACATTGCAATAATTAGACCAATGCACCTTAATGTACCGCAGATGCAGAGACACTCTGTTCTGTTGCACTGTTCTCTGGGTTACCGAACTCCACTACGAAAAGCCGCCAGCTTGTCCAGCTTGTGCTGCTGCTAGACCTTTCACTAGGACCCGAAAAATTGACCACATTACTCCAATTCTGTCTTCGCTCTACTGGCTTCCAGTTAATGCGAGGTCAGATTGCAAGGTGCTACTACTTACTTATAAAATCCTACACGGATCAGCACCATCATACCTGAAGGACCTTATTGTTCCCTATTGTCCTTCTATGCCCCTCTAGTCTTCAGGAGCCAGCTTTCTTTCAATCGCAAAAGTCATAAAGAAATCAGCAGGGAAAAGAGCGTTCTCCTACCGTGCACACTATTTGTGGAACAGTCTGCCACCTGTTATCAGGGAAGCCGACTCTGTCTCTTTACATTGTACACAGTGTCGTTTGTTAGGTCCAGGAATATCAGGAGCGAGGAAACAAAATTCTCTCTAGCAACATAGAGGGACTGCCAGAAGGGCAGTTTCTGTCGAGTGACCCACCTTGAAACCAGATTGGTTGGAAGGAAAATTGGTTAAAGACAGCACGTTCAAGAATGAATAAGAAAAAAATCTTATGAATAAGAAGGACAAAAGGGAAACCATCCAGACTTCAGAGATGCATCCAGAGTTCAGGCGCAGTAGACTGAAGCAGAGGATGGGAATGGATTCAGAGAGCATGTGGTAGGGCGGCTGGATGTGACGAGGTGAAGAAAATCATCATTGGAGAGGGGAGAGAAATGGGTAAGGGAAAGGTCGAAGGAGGCGAGGAAGGAGCGTCCGGAACATGAAGTGTATCATAAGTGAAGTGGGAGATAAGCATGTCAAGCTCCTCCAGGAAGTCACCAGCAGGGACGGGTTGGCGATAAACAACTGCAATGATCAGCTTGACTGGAAAAGAAACAGTGACAGTCTCGCCTTGCGACTCTGGGAATGTGAGAAAAAGAGTACACATCTGACAAATCAGCGGGCGAGGCAGTGTTTTCTGGGCTGTAAGAGTAGGAAGTTCAGGGAGAGCAACGATGCATAGCCCGAGATTCACTCAGTTTTCTGCACTGCTGACTGGCAATTCCAAAGCCCCCCAGTTACCACTAGCTCGACATGGGTAGACAGAGTAGGGTAAATGAGGTTTATGGGATCACGGTGGCGCCTGGGTATGACCCAGCACCTGTTTGACCGCCGCGAAGAATTGTGCACCGCAATGCAATACATGCTGGATTACAGTACAATAAAATGCCGACCTGAGAAGAAGTCAAACTTGAAAAAGTCGACTGAAGCCTTATTTCGCCTTTGTTGGCCTGCCGCTCCAAAGCTGCCACTTTCAGTAAGTGGCAAAATACAACTGGTTGCTAGTTGTTTGAAGGTCTGCTAGGAGTGCAGGCCCCTCCCACACAATTAAGTTGGCCTAGATTGGGTGAGCCACCTTCAATAGGCCACAACACTTAAGCCCTACCTGACCACTTGACTAACAATAGACCAATGAGTGAAGCACAACTTACTTGCAACACTCTAGTTACAGTTGGTATCTACTTAATAAGCAACTAAATATACTCAGACTACACTTCAACACTTGGACTAATGATTAAAGTACAAATGACTTGCAACACAGTTGCAGTTAACTTGATAAGCAACAAAAATATACTATACTATTCCAGATGAGTCAAAAAGTTCAGTCCCTCCAGTAGTTGAAACAAAAAGTCACTAGCGGGCGATATTAATACAGTCAAAATGAACATTATCCTTTGTAAGCATTCTGGTCCTCCTTTTTTTGAAGTTTATTCGGGAATCAACAATTGAACCCTTTACATTTCTCGGACTCTTTGGTGTACCATCAGAGGGCCTTGCCGTCCAGAAAGCACAATTAAACAGCATAGCCTACTCTAAGAGTCTCATTCTTTTAAATTGGAAGAACGACCGTTCCCCCTCCTCTGGCAGAGGGATCTGTGACGTCATGTTTTTTCTTAAGATTGAACAGATGATATACACACTGAATGGTTCCACAGGGAAGTTTGGTATGGTGGCCTTTTATTTCATATTTACAACAGTTGACAATGTAGTGTATTTTTATACCCTAAGTATAAAACTAAAACACTGTCTGTGATACTATATGCATTGAAAGAGCCATGCATGTTGAAGCGACCAACGGGCGTTGCCAGGAATGCGACCCCCTGGCGTTTCTGCTTGTAAACTAATGACGTGACAACAAAGGCACCGTGACCGACCGGAGTAGTGATGCTGGTTGTACCTCAAGACCAATAGGATTAGTCAATGTTTGTTTACCGTGACCAATAGGAGTAGTAGATGTTTGTGATACTACTTTCTATATAATGTTTGGTAAAGGAGCGCGTCGCCAGGCTCCATCATGCTGCAGTTGATGAATTTGATGCTTTGTTCAATAAAGACATTGAACTTAGTATCCGGACCTCTGAGAAAGATTCTTATTCCACCCGAGTAGAAATTATACTACACAGGTATAGTGTGGTAAATATTTTGTAACTCAGTTTTATTTTATTTTTTATTTTATTTTATTTTTGTGTGTTTGGTGTTTTTTCTTGTTTGTTGGTTTGTTTCCTTCGTTTAGTGATTTATTATTAATATTAGTATTGTTTTATTTTGTTGTACCCCCATGTATTCTCTGTGTCATTCTCCTGCTGTATTTCTGCATTGTGTATGTTTTAAAAACTTAAAAATACTTAAAAATACATAATAATAATAAAAATATATAATAAGTTCAAAAGTGATACTGAAGATAAATGAAGTTGAAGCTTTGCTGTAACACCGTAAGACAGCTCTGTTCACAATGATTCAAACTTTTGCAATTTACCGGATTTCTCATCAACCTGTGTCCTTGTCTTCGGGATTAGCCCGCAAGTAGCCATTTGAATGGCTGGTGGCAGTGTCGTCTGCTACCCTAGCGCCTGAACAGGGACCTCGCCAACCAGGACAAGGCACAGCCACCTCCCAGCACCAATCTTTTCCCGGCCGGCAGTGACGGGCACTGGTGGGGCCTATGCCAGTCCAGAGAAACCCACTGCCAGTCAAGTCAGCAGCCCAGGCCTCTGGTCCCCAAGACTAAGGAGGGGGAGGGTGGGTTAGTGGGGGTCACCCTGGGGTGCTGTACGGGCAATGGGGTTGGGGGTTGTTTTTTATTTTTATTTTTTTACTTGTTAACCATGAAAAGTCCGGGTTTAGGTTTATTTTTGGATGAGTGGGGGGGGGGGGCGTATTCTGTGCTTCACATGACAATATAGGCCTACCATAAAGATAGCGCCAATGACGCAGTATCTCATCCTGCCTCGCTATCAATTTTGACAGGGTATTAGTGGGTAATTTATGCAGACAAGCCAAACTGAATTCAAACCAATTGTGATCTGAGGGGAAAGAAGCCTTGTATTGATGACAAAGGATCCATTAAGGATAAATATCATTCTATGTTCTATGCACGTTATACCAAACAAAACAAACAGTGCGGCAGTTTAATAATGGACTTCAATTGAGAGCTTGTGGAGGACTGTCCTCCATACAGTTATTTTCAAAGCTGTTGGTACTTTAACACGGGGGCATGATTGTTGTGCCTTCGAAGTGTTCAAATAGTAATATTATCAGTATTTTCACAGATGAGTCTGTTCAATTTATGTGGGATTTCTTTTTCTCTTGCAAGTTTATTTTTCAGAGACATTTTTAGGGAGGATAGTCCTCCCTTTCCTCACTACTCCACAGTACATTGTGCTGCTGGTGCTCAAAAGGTTTTTTATTAAATTAGCAATCATAGGTCAGACTCAGCGTGTCACATTAATCAAGTTTTGCTTTCTAAATCATGATTAATAGTAGTTTCTAAAGATGTTTGCTTATTTTACTGTGCAAAATAATGAATATGTTCTCAAAGTGATCCTGGACCAAATGTTCCTCCACAGGGGGATCACAACATTTTTGGAACCCCTAATCTAAAGTGAGAAGAAAAGGCATTGTATACTGTATACCAGACTTACTCAACAGGCGGCCCGCGGGCCGCATCCGGCCCGCAGATGCTTATTTTGTGGCCCCCGACATGCCTGGTTATGAATGCATAATAATTATAATAACCTGCTTTGGATCTACTTATGTGTGTGAAAGCTCCTTCTCTGCCATGGGAATAATAAAATCAAAGCAGCGTTCCCGTCTAATTGACTATCTCAGAGCAGCTACAACTGAGCAACAACCAGATCTGAAAGTACTTGTGAAAATAATGCAGACTCAGAGCTCTCACTAGGAATAAGTAACAACTGTTTGTTATATTGTTATTGTTATTAATATTTGTGAAATGCAGACTCAGAGCTCTCAATAGGAATAAGTTAAAAGTTGTTTGTTATATTGTTATTGTTATTAATATTTGTGAAATGCAAACTCAGAGCTCTCAATAGGAATAAGTTAAAAGTTGTTTGTTATATAGTTATTGTTATTATTATTTGTGAAATGCAGACTCAGAGCTCTCAATAGGAATAAGTTAAAAGTTGTTTGTTATATTGTTATTGTTATTATTATTTGTGAAATGCAGACTCAGAGCTCTCACTAGGAATAAGTAGTACCGGTAATTGCAAACTTTATCAATGTCATCAATGCGAAGCTATTCACTCCAGTGTTAATAAAACATCAGCTTGACCAACACTTGACACTACATTTGTTACTCAAATTAAGAATATTTGTTAAATATTCCATGATGCTTTGGAATGCATTAAAAATGACAAGCAAGACAGCATATTAAACAGCAGTAGTAAATACAGCGAATAAAATGGTACAAATATATGTTAATAATAATTTGTGGCCCTTTGCACCGGTTGTGGTTTAAATGTGGCCCTCTTGGCCTCTGAAGTTGAGTACCCCTGCTGTAAACTATAGGCATAATTCACCTATAGTATACAGTGCTTCTGAATTGAATTTCAGTGGTTAGTTGAGCTTTAGTTTCCCCTTTTTCTTAGTTAGTTTCCTGTTTCGAATTGAGAATGTTTTACTCCTGAAAGGGTTTGTGAGTCCATATCAAGTAAGAGGGAAAGATTTTCAGTAATCCCAAAAGATTTTACACAACAAATATATCATATGGGTTTAAGAATTGAAGATTCCACATGAATACAAAGCTACCTCATACTTTTAACTCAAACACAACTCCCTTATATATTATATATACCCAGGAACTCTGGGTATAACTAACACACACTCAAATGTAATTTCTTGTTAAGGTGCACAAACATTTTTCTGTTCAGATTCGTCAATGTATGCATTTACAAAAGTAAAAACTACAACTAACAAGATGCAACCAAACTCTGTCCCACTTGTTTGTATTTATACTTGTTCATATTTCACCTGTGTCTTGTGAATCTTTTTAATATGTGTATGCAGTATGTGACCTCATTCTCCCCAACAAAACCTTGCATTGTTTCATGACACAGGGTCTGAAACAACAATGATCACCTAATTCCTACTTAATCCTCCCACCTAATTGTGCTGTACAATGACAATCAATTTGAGTCTAATCTAATCTAATCAAATTCATAGTTGTCTCCTGAAAGAGAAACTGATTATTCTCACAACCTTAATGCGCTGCAATGCTGTGACACAGATTGTGTTTTAATATTTTTGAGAAGGAAACTCTGTGCATACAAACACAAGGGCAAAATACAGTTATCCAATTTCTCTATAAACGATACCGCCAGCCCCAACCAGACCATAATTACCGGAGATCAATGACTTCCTCTGTTAGTTTTAGGTTGGATTTCACCGTTAGCTTGTTCTCTAAATCCTGGTCTCTAACATGGAACCCATTGTTGGAGCCAGGTGATGGGGTCTGTCTTCATGAAGAACCTGAGATATGCTCTTGGTTTCTGAATATTACACTTTTCATTGTGTTGTAGCAGGATGGAGTATAGACTAAGACTATTGAGTTAATTGTTGAGCTCTCCTTAGCCTTCTTAGCTGTGTGAATGATAAAGATAACTGGGAGATAAATGTTTAGTGGTGTGTAGCAGACTAAACTGCTGCAAGCCATTGAAATGGCTGCTTGAGGGCTCCTCCCAAGGCAAAGGACACATGGGGAATGTGGAAACTGGTTGATTGTAAAGTTTTGTAGTAGAAGATTCAGGAATCAAGATTCCTGAAAGTACAATGGAATTCCCCATTCCCTCCCGCAGTATGAATTCCCTACAATTTAACACTATATGCTCTACTATGTACTATACTTATACTATACAATACTATAACGATGCTGTACATAGTAAATAGAACAAAACAAAGAAAAATGAAGTGACGGATGGATGATATATACTGTGTGTTGAATTGTGCAAAAAGCATTTAGTAAGTGCCAGTAGTGCAGCAGCATCACGAATACAGTGCAGAACAGTGCAGTAACTGTAAAGCTTATGTTATTTTTTATTTTGTACAGTATTGTTATAGTATAGTACATAAAATAGCATATAGTGTTAACATGAAGAAAATTCATACTGCGGGAGGTAATGGGGAGAAAGCATTCAATTATACTTACCAAAAAAACAAAAATATATATAATATACCAAAAAACCTTGGCTTTCTCGTCCTGTACAGTGGTGTTACCATACCACACAGTGACTCCACTCATCAGGACTTTCAACAGTGCCAAGTTCACCAGCCACCGTATGCCTATGCCGCTACTCTTGAGGCACCGCAGGGCATAGAGCACTGGTGTGCATTCTTCAGCATGACCTCTGTGTTGCAGGTCCACGTCAGGTTACGGAGATCTGTAGTCCCAGAAAACACGGAAGCAGCTGACGAATTCCACCAGTGTCACGTCCAGGCTGATGGAGTGGGTGCCCCGGTGGCTCCACGATGAGCTCCTTAGTCCTGCT
>CM051008.1:2265555-2476894 GCA_027704905.1 Muraenolepis orangiensis | reverse complement strand
CACGCCTGCACGCACGCACGCACGCACGCACGCACACACACACACACGCTTGATGCTTGATGTCTTCTTGGTGGTGCAGGTTCCTCTTCCTGGTCCTGGGTCCTTTTGGGAAGGGACCCCAGTACCACGAGATCGGCCGCTCCATCAATACGCTGATGACGGACGAGGTGACTACTAATTCTACTACTACTACGACTACTTAATACTATAAATTTAGCAGACACTCCACGCTTTTTATTAGTCACAGTGAATGTTTTTAGTTATATATCAGTAAGGAGCAGGTAGGGGTTAGGGTATTCATCTCAATGATGCCTACAGGTCAGACTGCAGACACTAGAGACTATTCTGCCTTAATCTCTCCCTTGTTCTTCTACTGCCTTGTTTTACATAGAGATATATAGATATAGATAGATTCAGATAGACACCAAGCTGAAACTACACTAACTGGCAACAAAATACATGGTAAATTAGGCAGTAGACAATAGACATTTAATATAAAGTAGAATAGAGAAAACTTAGAATATTTAGAATAAGGACTTATCAAGTAAAAATAAGTAAAAATGTTCAAATGCAAATGTAATGCATAAATATTATAATTTGGAGCGGATGAGCAACTAGTTCAAACATCCATGCTAGCAGAGCTGTCGATAGCTAGCTAGGGGGACAAATGTTTGTGTCCTAACTTGTGTGCATGTGCTATTGAGTTCACAAGACAAAGGTAATGTGAGTTCATCAGACAAACGATATGCAAGTTCACAGTCATTTTCATATCATTTTACAAATGACACAAACCTGTAGCCCGTTCTACAAACAGTATATAATGCACATGCTTGTACTGTCTCTCTGTCTGTCTGTCTGTCGCCCTTTCTCTCTCGCTCTTTAACTTTCTCTCACTGCAACAGCTTTATTGGCATGGAAAACATTACTACAGCAGACAAAGTTAAGCACTAACTTCAGTGCTTTTTCCAAAAATCGATATATTATATATAAACTCTATATATCTAGATAGTAATCTCTCTCTAAACCTTAATCTCTCTACTTCTCTCTCTCTACCCCTCTATCTTTATATCTCTCGCTCTACCTCTCTCTGTCTAGATCAGGGGTACTCAACTTCAGAGGCCTAGAGGGCCACATTTAAACCACAACCGGTGCAAAGGGCCACAAAATATTATTAACATATATTTGTACCATTTTATTCGCTGTATTTACTACTGCTGTTTAATATGCTGTCTTGCTTGTCATTTTTAATGCATTCCAAAGCATCATGGAATATTTAACAAATATTCTCAATTTGAGTAACAAATGTAGTGTCAAGTGTTGGTCAAGCATTTCACAAATATTAATAACAATAACAATATAACAAACAACTATTTACTTATTCCTATTGAGAGCTCTGAGTTTGCATTTCACAAATATTAATAACAATAACAATATAAACAATGTTTTACTTATTCCTATTGAGAGCTCTGAGTCTGCATTTCACAAATATTAATAACAATAACAATATAAACAACATTTTACTTATTCCTATTGAGAGCTCTGAGTCTGCATTTCACAAATATTAATAACAATAACAATATAACAAACAGTTGTTCCTTATTCCTAGTGAGAGCTCTGAGTCTGCATTCTTTTCAGATCAGTACTTTCAGATCTGGTTGTTGCTCAGTTGTAGCTGCTCTGAGATAGTCTGCCAAATTTCTGTCAATTAGACGGGAACGCTGCTTTGATTTTATTATTCCCATGGCAGAGAAGGAGCTTTCACACACATAAGTAGATCCAAAGCAGGTCAGGATTATTATTTTTTTATTATTATTATTATTATTTTTTTTTTTTTGTTGATAATTCATAACCAGGCATGTTGGGGGCCACAAAATAAGCGTCTGCGGGCCGGATGCGGGCCGCCTGTTGAGTAAGTCTGGTGTATAGCATATAACACTGTATATTTGATTATATTAATTGATATATATATATTGCTCTTTTTCTGTGCTAATATATTACATTTTATATATGCATTTTTATATTTTTATATTTTCATATATTTAACTTGATACAGTTTGTACTTTTTACTTATTTTTGATTCTATTCTGTTTTTTATAACTGCTGTCTGTCGTCGGGTATTGCACATACGATTTTCAGTCATTGCTTATACTTGTATAAACTGTGAAGTGACAATAAACTTGACTTGACTTGACTTGACAATTGTTGTCCCTTTGAAGCACACTGGGACCACAGACTGTTGCAGTGATGCGTTGTGGATGTCTGTGAACAGAGGAGCCAGCTGGTCAGTGCAGGTTTTGAAGACACAGGATGTAACTCCGTCTGGGCTGGCTGCCTTCCCCGCCTTTAACCTCCTGAAGGTTCTACAGACCTCGGACTCGAACAGTTCTAGAATATAGGATTACATTTTTTGGTCAGCTCAGAGTTCCCTTTATAAAAGCAAGCTTAAACATGTTCAGCTTGTATGGTAGGTTGAGTACATTATTGGTGAATCCCCTTGTAGTTGGAGAGGAACCCTTAGATGGAGATGGAGATGGAGTATGGCGCCGTACGAGATGGCTGCCGTGTCGCGAGCTCCCGCACGACGACGCAGTTTTTTGTTATTTATTCTTTTTATTGCAACTTTTTTAGTTCAGGATGTTAGCAGCAAGTTCACTTATAACTTCTGCACACTTTGGGAGATCAGATCGACAGTCGCTCGCCGCCTACCGGAGTTTTTTCATTCTTTCGACTCGGACGTCCCGCCCGAAGTCACAGCTGGATTATCTCCGTCCATTTTGGGCACGATTACGCGCAAGCGTCGCCGGAGGAAGCGAGGGAAGCGAGCCGGCGTGCTAGTCAGGCTGAGATGTCGATCCGATCGCCCCCCACTACCCACCATTCTACTGGCTAATGTACAGTCTCTGGACAATAAGTTAAGCGAACTACAGGCTCGTATTCAATTCCACCGGGAAACTAGGGACAATTGTATTATCTGCCTTACGGAGACATGGATGTCGGAGGGGGTTACCGACGCAGCTATCGAGCCGACGGGATTTTCCGTACACCGGGCGGACAGAACAAAGGCTCTCTCCGGTAAAGATCGCGGAGGGGGGGTATGTCTCATGATAAACAGATCTTGGTGCAACCAAAGTCATGTACATCCCCTCAAGTCTTTCTGTTCCCCGGACCTGGAGTACCTGATGCTTATGTGCCGTCCATACTGGCTACCTCGGGAGTTTACAGCGGTAACCGTGACCGCTGTTTACATTCCCCCACAAGCCAACACGGACACAGCGCTGAAGGAACTGTACGGGGCTATCAGCGAACAGGAGTCGGCCCACCCCGAGGCTGCTCTCATCGTAGCGGGGGACTTCAACAAGGCGAACCTGAAGAAGGTTCTCCCGAAGTTCTACCAACACATAAAGAGCAACACACGGGGCGAGCGGATCCTCGACCACTGCTACACTCCCTTCCGTGATGGCTACAAGGCCCTCCTCCGCCCACCGTTCGGCAAATCAGATCACCGCTCTATCCAGCTACTCCCCGCCTATAGGCAGAGACTGAAGCAGCAACCGATCGCTGTGAGGGAGGTCCAATGCTGGTCGGACCAATCAGATTCTACGCTGCAGGATTGTTTTGATCACGCTGACTGGCACATGTTCCGCGTTGCCTCGGACAATAACATCAACGAGTACGCGTCGTCGGTCACCGGGTTCATCAAGAAGTGCATAGATGACGTTGTTCCGACCAAGTCGGTTCGGATATATCCCAACCAGAAACCGTGGATTAACGGCGATGTTCGCGCTGCCCTACATGCGCGTAACGCCGCCTTTGGTTCCGGGAATACGGAGGAATATACGAGAGCCCGTTACGACCTCCGTAAGACCATCGTCACTGCCAAGCGGGAGTATAAGGACAGAGTGGAAGATAAATTCAAGAAACACGATGCGAGGGGTATGTGGCAGGGGCTGCAGAAGATAACGAACTTCAGAGGGAGAACCAGTTGTGTAGAGAACTCCTCTACCTCCCTCCCAGGAGAGCTAAATACATTTTTTGCTCGGTTCGACGTAAACGGCAGCCCGCCGAAGCCAGCACCGACTGGGGAGACCAGCCAGCTGCGCATCTCGGAGGCGGATGTGCGCCGCACCTTTAAGCGGCTGAACATCCGTAAGGCGGCAGGCCCCGACGACATCCCGGGCCGCGTCCTCAGAGCATGCGCAGACCAGTTGGCAGGAGTCTTTGCAGACATCTTCAACCTCTCCCTGTCCCAGGCTGTTGTCCCCGCGGTCTTCAAGATATCCACCATCGTGCCTGTCCCTAAACAAACCAAGGTAACATGCCTGAATGACTACAGACCTGTGGCCCTCACCTCGATCGTTAGCAAATGCTTCGAGAGGTTGGTCAAGGACTTTATTTGCTCCGTGTTACCTACCACGCTGGACCCATGGCAATTTGCATATCGTCAAAATAGATCCACGGACGACGCAATTGCCATGGCCCTCCACACTGCCCTTTCCCACCTGGAGGGGAAGAACTGTTATGTGCGAATGCTGTTTGTGGACTACAGCTCAGCATTCAACACAATAGTTCCTGCCAAGCTCGACACCAAGCTGAGAGGTCTAGGCGTACCCCCATCCATGTGCAGCTGGATACTGAACCTCCTGTCGGACCGCCGCCAGGTGGTGAGGATGGGCAGCACCACATCAGAGCCACTGACCCTCAACACGGGAGCCCCCCAGGGATGCGTGCTGAGCCCTCTCCTCTACTCCCTCTACACCCACGACTGCATGGCTATGCACAGCTCCAACGTCATCGTCAAGTTTGCTGACGACACGACAGTGATGGGCCTGATCGCCGGCGACGACGAGACAGCCTACAGGGAGGAGGTCGGATCGCTGGAGCAGTGGTGCCAGGAGAACAGCCTCGCCCTCAACGTCAAGAAGACCAAGGAGCTGATCGTGGACTTCAGGAGGCAGAGGGGAGAGCACAGCCCTATCTCCATCGACGGCGTTGCAGTAGAGAGGGTCAGCAGCTTCAAGTTCCTCGGCGTGCACATCTCCGAGGACCTCACATGGTCCACGCACACCACACACGTGGTGAAAAAGGCCCAACAACGCCTGTATTTTCTCAGGCGTCTGAAGAAATTCAGCATGGGCCCCCGCATCCTGAGAACATTCTACAACGGCACCATCGAGAGTGTTCTGACAGGGTGTATCACCGCCTGGTACGGGAACTGCACGGCACTCGAGCGCAGAGCGCTTCAAAGGGTGGTGCGGACGGCCCAGTATATCGTTGGAGGTGAGCTCCCCTCCCTCCTGGACATTTACAACCAGCGGTGCGTGGCCAAGGCCAAAAGAATTATAAAAGACATTGCCCACCCCAGCCACGAACTTTACTCACTATTACCGTCAGGCAGGCGATACCGCAGTATCAAGTGTCGTACAAATAGGCTTAGAGATAGCTTCCACAGTCAGGCCATCAGGCTGCTGAACAAGGGCGTATAACATATAACAATGTATATTTTATTACATTGATTTATATATATATATTGCTCTTTTCTGTGCTGATTTTTGCATTTTATAAATTGCATTTTTTATTTTTATTTTATATTCTTATTCTATTTTTTATTCTATTTTTTATCTATTTTTATTTTATCTTATTCTATAACTGCTGTCTGTCGTCGGGTATTGCACACAAGAATTTCACATCACTGCTTTATACTAAACTGTAAACTGTGAAGTGACAATAAACTTGACTTGACTTGACTTGAGATCTTGCCGCATACGTCTGATGTCAGGGCCCCGAAGAAATAGAAAGATGCACAGAGAACATGGTACATGCTTGCGCTCTCCCCTTGAGAGTGTGTGGTGGAAGCTGGTTTAACCTGTGGGCCTTGATTACCAATAACCCACTGGTGTGCAGCCTCACTCAGAGTCTTATCAGTCTGACTGGGGGCAGGTCACTAACCACACACACTCCACATGGGGTAACAACATACAGGAGCTTGTTCACTGCTGAACAGAAACTCTTTAGCTGCAAGCATGACAAGGAAACTGTCAAACATATTAGATTAATTTAGTTATAAATCACTTATGTTGACTGCCTTTGTTCTTTTTTCTGCAGGCCATGAATACGTTCTTGTGGGCATGTGGAGACATTGGCAAGATTTCAGATGTTTACAATGTTTGGTCAAATATGATTTGTCCCGCATTCTTATTTATTACAACCGTAGATCTCTTTTAGATCCTCGTGAGTCGGCAGTTAGGCTGCTAGGTCTGATGATTTTAAACAGGCTGCTGACCTACTGTTGGTTTTTATATAAGTAAATAAAACCTACTGTTGGTTTTTAAAGAACTGTCTTAATGTAAATGTCTTGGGCTGCTTCCCTCCATGTAAATCAGTTGGTCGTTAGTTGTGGCACTCTCTATGGTCAAGACAGGAAGGAGACACGCTCTCTATCTCTATCTGACTATCTGTCTTTCTCTATGGCTCTCTTGTACAAAGTCATGATATCTTTCACACACACTGTCTGTCTGACAAGATCTCACCATTTAGCTACTCTGCAAAAAAAGGGTTTAGGCTCAGTCTCCACGAGGTCTCTCACTCTCGTTCACTCGCAGGCAGGCACGCATGCAAGCACGCACCAACACACACACACACACACACACACACACACACACACACACACACACACACACACACACACACACACACACACACACACACACACACACACACACACACACACACACACACACACACACACACACACACACACACATACACACACACACACACACACACACACACACACACACACACACATGCTTGATGCTTGATGTATTCTTGGTGGTGCAGGTTCCTCTTCCTGGTCCTGGGTCCTTTTGGGAAGGGACCCCAGTACCACGAGATCGGCCGCTCCATCAATACGCTGATGACGGACGAGGTGACTACTAATTATACTACTACTACGACTACTTAATACTATAAATTTAGCAGACACTTTTATCCACGCTTTTTATTAGTCACAGTGAATGTTTTTAGTTATATATCAGTAAGGAGCAGGTAGGGGTTAGGGTATTCATCTCAAGGATGCCTACAGGTCAGACTGCAGACACTAGAGACTATTCTGCCTTAATCTCTCCCTTGTTCTTCTACTGCCTTGTTTTACATAGAGATATATAGATATAGATAGATTCAGATAGACACCAAGCTGAAACTACACTAACTGGCAACAAAATACATGGTAAATTAGGCAGTAGACAATAGACATTTAATATAAAGTAGAATAGAGAAAACTTAGAATATTTAGAATAAGGACTTATCAAGTAAAAATAAGTAAAAATGTTCAAATGCAAATGTAATGCATAAATATTATAATTTGGAGCGGATGAGCAACTAGTTCAAACATCCATGCTAGCAGAGCTGTCGATAGCTAGCTAGGGGGACAAATGTTTGGGTCCTAACTTGTGTGCATGTGCTATTGAGTTCACAAGACAAAGGTAATGTGAGTTCATCAGACAAACGATATGCAAGTTCACAGTCATTTTCATAACATTTTACAAATGACACAAAACTGTAGCCCGTAAACAGTATATAATGCACATGCTTGTACTGTCTCTCTGTCTGTCTGTCTGTCGCCCTTTCTCTCTCACTCTTTAACTTTCTCTCACTGCAACAGCTTTATTGGCATGGAAAACATTACTACAGCAGACAAAGTTAAGTACTAACTTCAGTGCTTTTTCCAAAAATCGATATATTATATATAAACACTATATATCTAGATAGTAATCTCTCTCTAAACCTTAATCTCTCTACTTCTCTCTCTCTACCCCTCTATCTTTATATCTCTCGCTCTACCTCTCTCTGTCTAGATCTTCCATGATGTGGCCTACAAGGCGAAGGACCGCTCTGACCAGCTGTCAGGGTGGCCTATCTGTTAGGGTGGGTTAGTCAAAGAGGATGGGTTCAAAAAGGCTGTAGCGTGGGTGTGTGGTCTAATTAACAGGGCATTTAAGGTGAACCAAACCCAGCACCACTTGTAGAGGTTGCTGTTGCATGCATAACCTTATTGGCTGACTTGGTAACCTGGGCCAAAACACCTGTCCCCAGCTGATTGAAGCTTCATTGAATGGGTGTGTACAGGGAAGCCAGCATCCCTGCCCCAGAATGGAAAGGCAGGGTCAGGGGGTTTGGTTATCCTTTGAAGCAGCGGTCTTCAACCATGGGTCTGTGACCCCCAGGGGGTCCGCAGAGGTACTGCAGGGGGTCCGCAAACATGACCTCACCTTAACCCCACAATTCACCCAAATTGAACCTTCCAGGTCATCGACAAAGATAGACCCGGGCCTCAGAATCATATTCTGCCACAAACCAGTCAGTGTCAGCCTGATGCATAAATTTGAATCATATCGGCATAGCTAATAACTATTCAAAGCATCAAAGCTGGATATATTAAGAAGTTAATAAGGCATTAAAAATATAATATTAGCCCTATAGGTCTGGGACAACAGCCTTTCATGAAAAATATATAGGGGTCCCTGCGCTGTTTCTCAATCCACCAAGGGGTCCCTGGGCTGATAGTGGTTGAATACCCCTGCTTTAAAGGGTAGCTCTTGGGAAGAATGCAGCACACATATGGGTGTGGTCTACTTGAGTAATATGGGGTCCTTATAACACAGTGGCACAGCAGCGGTACAGCAGCTCTCGTCACTCCAGCCAAAGTCTTTGTCAGGGTCCAAGCTCATCATGGCACACTGGCCCTCCTCAGGTTCCCCGGGCTCCCCCTCACCCCAGTGAGTGTTCTCTATCTTGGTCTTGCTCAGCCGGTACCATTCGCCCGTCAGCGAGCTCCGACGGAAGCCGATCCACACCTGCTTCAGCGACTTGTTCATAGCGTGGAGCTTGGGGGCGAGAAACCGCATGTCGGTACCATCCATGCTGGCCAGATCCAGTCCCAGATCCTTGCAGAACTGGATGGACTCCCTCCAGCCCATGGCAACATCTCCCATGTTCACCACCTCAGGAGTCAGGACAGAGCCCCCCAGGCCTGGTCCACCATGGATAGAGAGATCAGATTACATTAGGTTGGGTTGGATAACATCAGATTAGATTAGGTTGGGTTAGATTAACTCACATTAGATTAGATTAGATTACATTAGATAAAATTGGGTTCAATTAAATTATATTAGGTTGGGTGGGATCAGATTGGATTAGGTTGGGTTGGTTCCGATTGGATTGGATAAAATTAGCTTGGTGTGGAGTGTGTGTGGTTGGTGATTTAAACAGGTTTAACATGCCTGAGTAAGGCTGATTAGACTCTGGGGCTAGGATACGCTGCACACCTATGCTTCATTGGCCAATCAAGGTAAGCAGGATAAGCCACCATCACCACACATACTCGAGAGAGGAGTGTCAACACTCTGCAATAACCGGTTTACTCAACAACAAAACTGTGTCTTGGTCATCAGAGGCGCCCAGCAAAGCCACTCGGGGAGCATGTAGCTAGAGAATCTGCTACAGTTAGATAAGACTTGATCTGATATGATATAATTGGGTTGGACTGGGTTTTATTAGGTTACATTTATTTAGGTTGCATTGAATATGATTGGATTGGATTATTCATATTGGCATATGTATACCTGACATAATCAGAACATTGCAGTACAACATACTTGTGTCCTTGCTGATGATGGGGGCTGGGTTTCCGTACATCATGGTTCCAATGGATCCCATGTGATAGACCGCCATCATGGCCTTTGGGTGCCAGAAGACATTTTCATTCTCAATCAATGGGACGGTCTTAGAGACGTAGTTGGTAGTGTTGATGTCGTTCCAGTCTGAACCACTGAGGGTTTCGCTCCCGTGATGGACCAAGTCTCTTTGATTCTTGTCGACAACCACAACGGCGTATGCACTCAAGGGTTCCAAGCTGGGGTCATTGTTGATCAGAAAACCCGTGGAAAAGTCCTCTTCTGGGATGATGTTCAGCAGCAAGCCTGGTCTGTGGAAGACCACCGAGCCAACAGACTTCACTGTGGGGTGGTTTGGATCGTAGGGAAGAGGGCTGCCCTGGTCCGCTATGAGCAGAGAGGCTTCATCTTCATTATTTGTCATGAAATCGGGTGGGATGAAGAAGTTGAGCTTGGTCCAGCTAACTGGGTCCAGGGGAGTGACCAACATCCCACAGGTACAGTTGAAGACGGTGGCGCATGGATGACCAAAGAGAACCGACACAGGCTCTGTCGCTTCCACTTCATATGTCACATCCTTCGACATCCAGAACTGAGCCAGGTTGAATGGTTGAAGAGAAACCTCCTGCATCACAACTGTATCCCCTTTCCATTTGACGTTGTTTTCTGCACCATTATTTATGACGATGACTGTGAATGGGGCTGCCTCTGGTACTTCTGATGGGCTCAACGACTGCTCCGCTATCTTGCTGGGCATTGGTGGGATCTTGTACAACTTGCCAAACTTGTCACTAGCTTTGAGCAGAGAGGTCTGAATGCTTTGGTCTTTTCTGTTGAAGGTTCGGGCGATGATGGGTTTGTCGCTTCTTATTTGGAGAATATTGCTGGAGATTGTATTTCTTTGAAGCTCTAGCTCCCCGGGAACCGGGAAAATCTTTACCTCGCCTTTCATCATCGTGGCCGTTATATTCCCCTTAAATGTTGACACGATGATTCCAGCATTGTCTTGCAAGGAAGTGACTTCAATTTTATTGGAACCGTAAGAGGGATGGTAGTGAGCAATGTTTTCTGGAAAAGCTGTCACAAAATGAAGGCCAGGGCTCATCAGATTCAATGGATCTGTGTAGAAAACAATATTTAGCTAAAACACCTGCTTTAAAGGACCATACCAGTCTGGATTAAGCCTTGTAACCAGCTTCACTAAAACATCTGTTTAAATTTTAATTTGTCAAAATGACTTTGTTGTACCGATTAAGTGTGAGGGTGCCCTGCCGTGAGCATAACACATAGCAGTGGATTGGTGCCAGTAAACAGCACTCAAGAGCTGAGGCTCATGGAGTCAATACATTTGATCAGTTTCCCAGTGGTTCTTGCCATTTTAAATAGGACATTGACTGACTTTTCCAAAAATACGTCGTCCTGTATGTAAAAGATTAAAGGCAGGCTCACAAGTAAAATTTGATTGAATGTTGTTTGACGTACCTAACTCAGCATGAGCTGTTGGTAGGATCAGCAGGAGGGCTAGCAAGATCATCGTAGCTTCACCAAGGACCCTGCTGAGATTCATCTTCTGGACACTGGTAAGTTTGATAGGTAAGTGGATGGGAGGGTTGGTGGGTGGGGGGGCGGGTAGGTATGTAGGTAGATATATTCGATTCAAATGTGTTGTCAGTAGATTCAGATTCAGTGATAAATCAGTGAAGTGAATTAGCATGCCACTGTTTTTTTGAGTATAAAACTAAAGGGAAGGCATGCCACTGCCCAGTACAATCACAGTTTTAATGGTGGTAAAGTCAAGTCTGTTATAGTCTTGTTTTGTATAGTTTAATATAATATAATATAATATAATATAATATAGGACATATAGAATATTACATGGGAAATATAGTATAGTATTGTATATAGAGTATGCATTACATTACATTTATTTACATTTCATTTAGCAGATGCTTTTGTCCAAAACGACTTACAATAAGTCCATTCAACATAAATAGACAAGAACTACTACTAAATGGAAAGTGCATTTCCTTTCATTCAAGCATCCAAGAGCGGAACAAGTGCTAAGGTACAATCAGTTTGCTCTCTTTACAAAATACATCAAACACAGGCAATGAAAAAAAGGAGTAAAGTAGTAAAGTGTAGTAAAGTGTACTATAGTGTAGTGTAGTATAGTACTAGAGTGAATTGCCCCAACGTAATGCTCAATGTAACCCACCAATCAACAAACAATTAATCAATTAGTTACATAAGATCAGTTTGTTGTTATATAGATGTAAAGTCTTATTTATTAATCCAAGATCAAAAACTGAATCTCAATAAATCTTTTTTTTTGCAAATTTAGATTATTGTATATCCTTTTGTTAAATTGATCAAGACGATGATGTTGATCTAGGGTAATAACACAAAGAGCTTTACCTTACTGTATGTCAGTAGTCTGCATCTGCTCTCCTCTGGGCTGTGGAGGTGAAATCTTTGATGCTTGTTTTTGTTCTCAGAAGAGGGAAACACATTTGACAGTCAAACCGGCTATTTGAAACCTTGCATGAACGTGACAGTGAGGCTGCATCTGAGCAGCGTAGGATATCTTTCAGGCAAGGTTTTATATAAAGATGTTTACAAAGAGATTTTAGCGTTGCACCTGGATCCACAGTACAAATATGAAACAAAGTCATTCATCTGTATCAATTTGAATAACCTGCTTTATGAAGTTGGTTGTTCTGTCCTTAATTGCATGTTGTCATTTGTCTTTCATCGCTTTAAATGCATATTACGCATTTCCTTAACAAATACATTGTATTGATATGAAAGATTTTCATAATGTATTTTCTGGGTGTTAACTTGCAGTGTCACATGGATACAGGAAGATGTGGAGTTTAAGGTAAGGTGGAGTTTAAGGTAAGGTCCAAATGATAAATGACAAACACAGGATATCTGATTCAAGATTCAAGAATCAAGATGTTTTTATTTGCCATTTGCAGCAAGTACAATAGAATGCACGGGGGGGGGGTGGAGTGATTGTCATCGTGGTACAGAGTTCAGAGAGATGACAGCCGAGGGGAAGAAGCTGTTCCTTTAGACTGAGCCTGCTTGACTTGGAACAAAAGTTCCTGTAGCGCCTCCTAGAGGGAAGGAGAGCAAACAGTCCGTGGTGGGGGTGAGAGGGGTCTTTGACAATGCATCGTTTGTGGTGGGTAGTCTTTATTGGAGGGGGTGGTTGTCCAATGATTAGTATGATTAGACTCTGGGGCTGGGTGAGGCTGCACACCTATGAGTCTTTGGTAATCAAGGTCCAAAGGTTAAACCAGCCGACATCTGCGGGGGGGACGGGGGCGCTAGGAGCAACCGCCTGTTGCTAGCAACCCCCTGGATCCAGCCCGCAACAGCCCAGGTCCAGCTGCACCTCCACCATCCAGCACAGCAGTCCTAGGCCCAATGCTCCAGGTAGAAGGTGGGGGGATGATGCCTTGTCGCCCTGGTGTTGGGTAGCCTTATGATTGATGCAGGTCCTTGAAGAAGCTACCACCACAGCTGTCCTGTGTCATCGAGGGGAGCCCGAGGTAGCCATCTTAATGGCTTATGGAAGCATTGACTGCGACAGTGTCTTCATTTAAATTATTGATTTACCGGTACTCAATCTTACTAAGGTTACGGATTGGTGGATCTTATTTAGGCCTGCCTGCAATCCCTCTCAACGGATGCTCAGTAAAAACAGATTCAAAGCAATATTGGATAAGTATGTTGTCATTAATCATCATTACCTCCTAAAAGCCGAAGCTGTTTGTTTTTTGTTTCCATACTAAGCCTCAAGTAGTTTTGACTGTAAAATGAGCTGCCATTCAAATGAGCAGGAGATACACAAATAGCACACGTCCTCCTGCGTCTCCTCACCGTGTCTTCACTTTGACATGAACTTGTGTTTGTATGCTATTTGTTAAATGTTGAGACCCATTGGCGACTGGTCATTAGGGCACCTAGCGTCACCAGAAAGAACTGTGCAAACAAATTATGTAACATAAAGCAGGTTATTCATTTTAATAACCTGCTTTATAAAGAAGGTTGTTATAATGTCCTTGATTTTATGTTGTCGTTTATTTTTCATCGCTTAAAATGCATATTGAGCATTTTCTGAACAAATCCCTTTTCCGCTAAATGCGTCTTCTGGGTCTTAACTTGGGTTTAAGGTGAGCCTAATGATGAATGACAAACACAGGATATCTGTGGAGTTTGTGTAGTTGGTGGCTGGTTTAAGCAGCCTCATCTGGCCCCAGTCAGACTCTGTGGCTGGGTGAGGCTACACACATGACCTGTGGGTCCTTGGTAATCAAGGCCCACAGGTTAAACCAGCCACCACCTCACACACTCGAGGAAGAGAGCTGTAGCATGTACCATCTGCTCTGTTCACAATCATTTAAACTCTTGAAATTAGCTGGATTCCTCATCACCCTGTGTCCTTGTCTTTGGGAGGAGCACTTAAGTAGCCATTTTAATGGCTGGTGGCTTATATTAATTGTATATAAACCACAATTAACCTTCTGGTTTCTTTAGGGTGCAGGTAAGCAGAATACTCTTAAAACATTAAATGGAATGAAATTATTTAATATATCATGATAATTATCGATGTCGATCAATATGAAAAAACATATTGTGATAACATACATGTTTGGCCATATCCACCAGCCCCCTTGGTGTGCATATCATGCACAACAGATGTAAATAGAGGAATGTGACGTAAAAAAGAGAAATCAAAACAAAATTGCTAGGCAGAGACGTTAAGGGAGAAAGGGCTAAAGGCACCATGTCCATGGCTGGGAGATGAAGTAATACTGATACAACAGTATACTGTTGCACTTTGATTGCGGCAATTCTAGTTTGATAAAACATTTTTATATGAAAATGTATATTCTGCTCATAATGTCATTAGTTTTGAGTAACCCTTAATCTTCAACCTGTGAGGTGTGGTCCCTCTGGACCGTGTTAGTTATACTGTAGAATTGGTAAACTGGGGGTTAGGTTGAATATACATTTATGCTTGCAGTCCATTTAATGTCTATTTTCATTGCAATAAATGTTATGGTATAACTGACCTTGTTGAGTTTGTTATTCCTGCTTTTTTTTTCCATGATCATTTTCTGTGATTTGTTGAGGCCTATAAAGAGACAAAGTCACCCATCTACAATGTAGGCAACGGCAAATAGAGCTTGTTTTTCTACTTTGTTTTGGTTCCTATTCCCTTTTATTATTTGATTATATTTATATTAATATGACGTGAGGTTCCGTTAGCTTTGCACAAAAACAGCAGATTAAAAAATATAGATTTTTATTGATTGTACTTTTTAGAGCCTGTACTTTTTTACTTTTACTTGAGAACTTTTTTGAATAAGTATTTCTACTTAGGTACAGAATGTGTGTACTTTTGCAACCTCTGCTAATGCCCCATAATCCAGGTAGGAGGTGGGGAGGATGATTTGATTTTTTTAAAGTTTTACCTACTTTTGGCCCTGCTGTATCAGCCCTTAATAGTGCATCGTTGTCTACTGGATGTGTCCCATCTTATTTTAAACTTGCCGCCATCCAGCCCATAGTAAAGAAGCCTTACTAAGACCCTGCAGTAGTCAAAGACTATAGGCCCATATCCAAACCCTAACCCGAACCCTAACCCTAACATTTTAGAGAAGGTTGAGGCCACCCAACTTACTGCTGTGTTGGAGGGACACACTATCCATACTTTCCACATACCATCCACACTATCTATAAGTTTCAGTCTGCCTTTACGAAAATACATTAAACTAAAACTGCTGTCTTAAGGGTGTCAACCAGTGGTAAAGCGTCAGGGCCTTCAAGGTATTCAGAGAAGACCCTGGAACCCTAAGATGAAACATTGTTGTAAATCAATTGTATTAATTCAATTTAATAAAATTGCGTTGATTTGTTTGTCTTTCTCGGTCCATGCACTTGAGTGGTTTTGTGTTCGAAAGAGAAATGCAACCAATCTGATATTTTTCTGGGTTGCTGGGAAGAACATCCTTCAACCAAAGTACTTGCGAATGCTTTGGCCCTTAAACTGAATGAGAGTGTACGTTTGGATTGACAGTTTGATCAACCAATAATATATGTGTTTGTAGCCAATAGGCGTATTTTTTCAGATTTCTCCACATTTCCATAGTACGCTAGAAGGTCCCCGTCCCGTTACTGGCTCGAGACAGAGGATCTAGCTTAGTGCTACGTTGTTTTTTTCTACGTAAAAAAACACGTAGATTTTTTACGTGAAATGGCAACAGGTGAAGATGATGTTGTTTTGCGGAATTGTTGTTAGTAACCTTTTCAAGACGACCATTCAGTGAAAAGATTGACATTATAAAAAAGTTTTAACGATCCCCGTCACCACTGCATCTGTGGAAAGGACATTTTCCGCCCTCAAACGGATAAAAACATATGGAAGAACAGAACAGGACAATCCCGACTCACTGCATTAGCTTCCATAGCTATTGAAAGGCAACTTCTTTTGGATCTGAAAAGCAGTGATCAGCTTATGACCGGGTTATCGAAACATTCATCCAGAAGGACAGGAGAATGTATTTTAAGTGTCTTCAAGTGAACATCATTGGTGAGTGAGACTAATTAGTCTTTGCTGGTTTCGGCGCAGTGTTGCATCTTGTTGAGCTGGTTGCATTTTGTTTCCACACACTTGTTGAATGAAAATGTTGAATCTTGAGTTTGTTAAGCATTGTTGTGTACAGTGGCGGCTGGCCCATAGGGGGCGATGGGGCGCCGCCCCCCCTAAACCACACGCACAAACAAAATATTAAAAAAATTAAAATAAAAAAAAATTAAAAAATATATATAAATATATATATATAAATTGTCAATATGTGTGTGTTTAAAATATGGAATGCACCCAGAAATATGTGTAAAATATGATTTTAAAATAATTTGCGCAACATAATATGCTTTTCCTAGTACACATATGCCTAGTACACTGTGGCCGTGTTCCATTTCAGGGTCTGCAGCCTTAAGCGCGCATTTGAATGACGATGCTGGGGGGGCTGTAGAGAAATAGCCCCACGGAGGCGGGTCTCTGTAGCAGTTTAGCCAATTGCTGATTCAAGATATAAACGAGTGACATAAAATGTAGCCAATCAGCGTCCTCAAAACGTCTTCCGGGAGGGCTGTTTTCAAACAGCCCTCCCGGAAGACTTTGGAGCATCGAGCATCCAGCATCGTCATTTGTGTGCGTCACAGTGTACTACTAGGAAAAGCATATTATGCTCTGTCTCTGCGGGCACACACACACACACACACACACACACACACACACACACACACACACACACACACACACACACACACACTCACACTCACACTCACACTCACACTCACACTCACACACACACACACACACACACTTACAAATATATATCAGTGTTTTTTGTCAGTGTGTGCCGATATATGTATATATATTTTTGTTGAGTGATTGATATAGTTTTCGTGAGTGATTTAAACAAGCAGGTATATATATATACCTGCTTGTTTAAATCACTCACCAAACTCACCTGTTCAGAGCTGCTTTGAATGTGTTTTGGTGTTATTGTTAACTCGTTGTTTCCTCTTAAATGTGTTTATGTATCCATGTACCAAATAAAGTCTAAAATAATAGACTGTGTGAAGTTCTGTGGTGCCTTTGAGCTGGCCTTGCGTGGCCATGATGAAAGTGATGGACAGAAGGGCGACATTTCAATACACAAAGTAATTGTATATAATGTAATTAACAATATGTAATTGTAAATAAAAAAAATGGTATAGCCCCCCCTGGTGAAAAATGCACCAGCCGGCACTGGTTGTGCATTTAAATTGAGAGTTTTGACTTGATCTTTCTTTGCATCGCTTAACGTGAAAAGGCTTAACGTAACTAAGAGTTACAAAACCACGATCAATAATCACCAAATTGATCTGGCATATGTCTTGTCATTAGCACTTTCACCTGTGAACATATCTCAACTTAAATACTACCATTATGGACGTTATGTGACATTAAGTGTTTTCCTCTCTATTGAGCCAGTAACGAAAAGTCTTAACGCAGCTTTATGAGAGGAAAACACTTAATTTAACATAACTTCCGTAATAGTAGGATTTAGGTTTTGATATTTTGACAGTTGAAAGTGCTAATGACAAAACATATACCAGAGACATTTGGTGATTATTGATCACTGTTTTGGAACTTTAAGTTAAGTGGGTGATCTACAGAAGGTCCAGTTGTGATAGACACGGTTCGCCACTGGTGTCAACTGATATTTGATTGTCTTCCACATGCTGGTGATTGCTCCATATTAACACTCCTTGACCTCAGCTCTGTGTTTGACACGGCAGATCATCATATCCTGATTAGGAGATTACATGACTGGTTGGGCATATCAGAAACAGTTTTAGACTAGTTCCTACCAAATCCTACCTACCTACTCCTCTCTTATGTATGTGGTGGACGCTGGTTAAACCTGTGGGAAGTGTTTCCCCTACCATTCTTTAGAGGGGTGGCCCACATACTGTACTAGCACTGCATGAGAGGGAGTGGGTGCATGGCAACCATAAGTAGAGGCACAGCATCCACATCCACATCCAACTTGTTGGCAACGCTGACATCATAAATCAATAAACAGCGTAGTGAAGGGGCCCTCGGTCTGTCCTGAGGGAGAGTGTTCTATACAGAGAGCTCCAAACCAACCAAATCGATGGATTAGTATTAGGAGACAGCGCCTATCCACTCCTACCATGGCTGATTGCCCCTTTTCTTGCAGCAAACACACTGAGATCTGCAATTGAGCATTTAAATTAAGTTCTGATGTGGCACTTTGCATGCCTTAACTACCTGCGAGTTGAACCACAGGGAGATATTTGCCTGTATTGTCCTGCACAACATCATTTCCATGTCACTCTCTCCACCTGTTGAAGACCCAGACTGATCCTGCCCCACCCATTACCTGTTTTGTTTTTTTCCTTTTTTGTCTTCGCTCTGCATTTGTGTTCACTGCTCTAGAGCTGGTCACCGGTGGCAATGTAAGTGTGGATGTATGTAGTCAGATCTTCTATTGCGAGTGGTGAAGTCAATAGTATGTGTGTGTAAGGGGCCCTCTACTGGCCAGCCACCACTGGTTCACCTCCTTGCCCAACCCGACCAACAGACCAACCTCAAGCATTCTCTCAGAATCTCAGATTGTGTCATGTTGATATCCAGTGATACATAAAATAAACGTTCACACCACAAACACAGCCAATCGCGAACAACCCCTTATAAAGGCCCTATGTCTCAGGCAAACAATAACCAGTAGGGTTCAAACACATATGGTGAATTATGTAGCAGTCAACAGTCAAAGGTGCCAGCGCATTGATCGAGTTGTGGTAGCAATCCCATACACATAAGAAATCTGCAACAAGGAGAAGAAAAGCCACCTTTGCTGTGACAAAGTCCAAGCCAAACCACTGCCCTCCAAAACACAGCTCCACAAACATTTACATTTACATTTACATTTAGGACATTTGGCAGACGCTTTTATCCAAAGCGACTTACAAGGAGTACATTAGTTGAAGCAGACAATAGCATAACGCTGAGGTACGCGAACATACAAATAGAGCAGTTCACAAGCATTCATATTAACAAGATGAATAACACAATTTCATACTGCCAGGTCACCTGCTTAAGTAGCTGTGATAAGAGTGTGTTATCAACATTAAGGATATACACTTGCTAGAATATACAACATGCTAAGAGCTATTAATGTCAGGATTTAAGCTAGGGGTTCACAAAGGAGAAGGAGGGTTCATGGAGAGTCCAGGTGGACTCTTGAGTCTCTTACGGAAGATGGCGAGGGACTCTGCCGTCCTGACATGAGACGGGAGTTCATTCCACCACTGTGGAGCCAGAGCCGTGAAGAGCTGGGTCTTGGAAGAGCGATGCTTGGTTGTTTTCAGTGAAGGTCGAACAAGTCGCCTGGCAGAAGTTGAGCGGAGCGCTCAACGGGATGTAGGGCTTGACCAACGTTTGGAGGTAGGTTGGGGCAGTTCCATTGACTGCCCTAAAGGTCAGTACCAGAGTCTTGAACTTGATGTGAGCATTTACCGGAAGCCAGTGGAGACCGCGGAAGAGAGGGGTCACGTGGGAGAATTTCGGTAGGTTGAATACCAGGCGTGCTGTTGCGTTCTGGATGCGTTGGAGGGGCTTGGTTGCAGAGGCGGGGAGTCCTGCCAGGAGAGAGTTGCAGTAGTCGAGGCGGGTGATGACGAGCGCTTGGACCAGGATCTGCGCCGCTTCACGTGTGAGGAAGGGCCGGATCCTGCGGATGTTGTAGAGGGCAAATCTGCAATATTGGGCCACCACGGTGACGTTGGCATTGCAGGACAGCTGGTCATCTAGCACCACACCAAGGTCTCTTGTTTTGGATGAGGGGGAGACTTGGGTGTTCTCGATGGTGACCAGTAGGTCCATCTGAGGGCAGTCTGGTTGCAGAGGCGGGGAGTCAGTTGAAAGGAGAGAAACAGTTGAGTGTCATCTGTATAGCAGTGATAGGAGAAGCCATGAGATGTGATTAGTAACACGTAACTCTGCTCTCTGTTTCAGACTCTGACGCAGCTGTGTGACGCCGGTGACGCTGCTTCCGGATAGTTGGTTTGTTTGGTTCGGCTACCAGGTTCCTGTCAGCCGTATCAGTATCCTTCTAAAGTTTTCTTTAGAAGTTTTCTGTCAATACATTTAGATTTCATTTAGATTTCATTTAGTTATATTTTGTTTATACTAGTTTAGTTTAGTTTAGTTTGTTGTTATTTAGATTTTAGGTATTAGTATATTTTGTGTGCATTTATTCCCCCTGTTTCAACTGTTGCACCTTAATTTCCCTCGGGATAAATAAAGTCATCTTGAATCTTGAATCTTGAAAGTTCGCTGTTATTAAATAATCCGACTGTTGTTTAGCAATCGTCTCTGTTAACACCATTGCTGTTTTGTATTGTCCTGTATTGTATTTGTCCCCACGCTCGTCGCATCAAACAAGGTAAGCATGGACTCCTGTTGCTCCTGCTCCTGTGCCTTCCTTGTAGATAAGATAGCTCTCCTAGAGAGACGTATCTGTCAACTAGAGGAGGAAAAGATAGCGTCCATAGAAAAGACAGATAGACCAGAGAGTGTAGAGAAGAGACCTGCCAGGCGGTCTCATAACGTTAACGCTAACATTAGCATTAGTTCCGTCCAGGGCACCCTGTCGGCAGCACCACTTGCGAAGGCAGGCAACCCTCCTCGCAAGTCTCTTTCGGGGGGGGGAAGACGCTAGTCATAGGCGACTCTGTTACGCGTAAAGTTAAACTACACATGCCAGCTGGCACCAACGATACTAGGATGAGACAATCAGAAGTCACTAAAAGTAACATAGTTATACTTTGTGACTTCGCCAGAAAGATGTGTCGGCATCGATTAATTCTCTCTGGCCCTCTACCTCCCAGGAGTAATGAGCGTTATAGTAGTAGTTATAGTAGACTATTTTTCCTGAATGGTTGGCTGGCACGATATAGTGAAGAGCAGGGCTTAGTAGGCTTAGGTTTAGTAGATAACTGGTCCTCCATGTGGGACCGCCCTGGCATGCTGATGAGAGACGGCCTTCACCCTACTGGGTTAGGCGCCTCAATTATGTCAGAAAACATATATAGATGTCTTAGCCAGGCGTGACTTATGCACTTACAGCAAGCTGGGATGCAGGCAATTAGCGAACCTGCTAGCAACATAATAACCCACGTTGAGTCTAGAATACCGAGTGGGTTAACTAGGTCAGTTAGCCTGGGTGATGTAGTGGGTTAACTAGGTTAGTTAGCCTGGGTGATGTAGTGGGTTAACTAGGTTAGTTAGCCTGGGTGATGTAGTGGGTTAACTAGGTTAGTTAGCCTGGGTGATGAAGCACGTAATGCTGACACTGAGGTGCCTCCAGGTTGTTATACTGGTCACAGCAGCAGCAACTGCAAACTGGAGGTTTATAGTACACCTACACCTATCAGTATTGTGGAGCTGCCCCGCACTGTCCTGAGGTGTAAAACCCACTTTGCGAAGGCAAATCTGCAAAAATGTTCCTGTAAACTCTTCCACTGAGCTGCGTTGCAATCCAACTCCCTCAAACCCTAATACTTTGGAAGAGCTTAGAATAGGATTCATAAATATCAGATTGCTTTCAACTAAAGTGCTCTTGGTCCATGATCTAGTTGTTGAAAATAAGATAGACATCCTGGGCCTGTGAAACATGGTTAAAACCAGATGTTTACCTACCGTTAAACGAACCTACCCCACCAAACTATGTTAGCACACAGTTATCCCGAGAATCCAAAAAAGGTGGTGGAGTGGCTTTAAGTTCGAACCTCTCCATGCAGCAGAAAAATAACTATGCTTTTTCATCCTTTGAAGTTCTTGCTTTCTGCTCCTCAGTACCTACTACAGCAGAAAGGTCAGTAGATTCATTCTTCTTAGCTATAGTATACCGCCCACCGGGCCCATACACACGTTTCGTGGATGAGTTCTCTGAGTTTGCGGCTGACCTTGTGATTGTGATTTTAACATTGATGTTAATAACCCGTCTGATCCTCCTGCAAAGGTTTTTCTTTCTATAACCGATGCCCTTGGCTTTAAACAGCTTGTCCAGCTCCCTACCCACAATGGTGGAAACACTCTGGATCTCATCTTGGCACGTGGTGTTGATATCTCAGAACTGGCCATCTCACCTTACACCTCAGCTTTATCTGACCACTTCCTTCTTACTTTCAAGGTGGTGGTATCTTGCCCCCACGATGAGGGCCAGGCTACCTATAGCTGCCGTCGCATCACCCCTGCAACTACTGCATCCATGGCAGCTAAGTTACCTTTCCCACTCTCTCTGACTTTAGTGGCTCTGTGGGTAGTCTTACTGAAGACTTTAACATGGCCTTATCTGCAGCCATCGACTCTGCTGCTCCTCTTACGGTTAAAAAGCGAACCACAAAACGGCCAGCGCCTTGGTTCAACGAGGAGACTCGCACCCTCAAACAAAGCTGCAGAAGACTAGAACGCAAATGGCGTTTAACAAAACTTGAAGTCGTTCATCTTGCATGGCATGACAGCCTGCTCAGCTATAAAGCTGCATTAACTACTTCCAGGAACGCCTACTTTTCAAGTGTTATCAACTTAAACAAGAACAACCCTAAGTTTCTGTTTGACACAGTAAGAAGCCTGACGCAAAAACAACCTCAAACAGTTGGCTCCTTTCTCTCTGCTAGAAACTTCTCGGAATTCTTTGAGCACAAAATCGAGACTATTAGAAAATACATTGATGCCTTCCCCACCCATCATCCTGAACATCATGTAAGATGGGCACTATGTGTACCTCCTGAAGCAACCCTCCTGCAGTTCAGCACAATCTCCTTGGATGAACTTGCTAAACTAACACAGGCCTTTAAACCCACTACCTGTATGCTGGACCATCTCCCCACCAAGGTTCTTAAAGAACTTTTCCTGGTTGTTGGGCCTACTATGCTCAACATCATGAACCTATCCCTGTCTACTGGAACACTTCCATCTACCTTCAAGACTGCTGTGATAAAACCTCTACTGAAGAAGCCCGGCCTAGACCCAGAAGTACTTAGCAACTATCGGCCCATCTCTAACCTTCCTTTCCTTTCGAAAGCACTGGAAAAAATTGTAGCTGACCAAACCATCAATCATCTGATGGTGAACAATTGATTTGAACCCTTCCAGTCTGGGTTTAGAACCTTCTACTCCACTGAAACTGCTGTGACTAGAGTAGTTAATGATCTTCTCCTTACAATGGACGGCAATGCAAGCTCCTTGCTGGTGCTGCTCGACCTTAGTGCCGCCTTCGACACAATCGATCACAGCATTCTCCTTGATCGTCTCGAACACTATGTTGGCATTAAAGGTTCGGCTCTTCTCTGGTTTAGATCTTACCTCACAAATAGAAAGCAATTAGTTCTTTGTGATGATTCACAATCGAATCACTGTAACCTAAGCTTTGGTCTCCCCCAAGGGTCCTTGGTCCTCTGCTCTTTGCAATCTACATGCTCCCTCTTGGTGATATTATTCGCAGTTATGGAATAAGTTTTCACTGCTATGCTGACGACACCCAAATCTATATTCCTATCAAGTCAAACGACTCCTCCCAGATCCATAAAGTTCAATCCTGCCTGACTGCAATTAAAAGATGGATGTCCCAAAACTACCTGCAGCTTAACACAGGAAAAACAGAGATGATAATCATCGGTCCGAAGCAACGACTACTATTTGAAGATGTCGCACTGTTGTTTGAGGGCTCTACTGTGGCCCAAAGCTCTTGTGTGAAAAATCTTGGTGTCCTGTTTGACCCGACGCTATCTTTCAGTCAACATGTAAAATATATAACCAGAACTGCATTTTTCCATCTTAGAAACATTGCTAGAATACGACCAATGTTGTCTGCCGCGGATGCGCGGATGCTCATCCACGCGTTTATATCGTCTAGACTAGATTACTGTAATGCACTGTTTTCTGGGTTACCGAACTCTGCTACGAAAAGCCTCCAGCTTGTGCAGAACGCTGCTGCTAGACTTTTGACAAGGACCAGAAAGTTTGACCACATTACTCCAATTCTGTCCTCGCTCCACTGGCTTCCAGTTAATGCAAGGTCAGATTTCAAGGTGCTACTACTTACTATCCTACACGGATTAGCACCCTCATACCTGAAGGACCTTATTGTTCCCTATTGTCCTTCTCGGCCCCTCCGGTCTTCAGGAGCCGGCCTTCTATCAATCCCAAAAGTCATAAAGAAATCAGCAGGGAATAGAGCGTTCTCCTACCGTGCGCCCTATTTGTGGAACAGTCTGCCACCTGTAATAAGGGAAGCAGACTCTGTTGAAATATTTAAATCTAAACTTAAAACCTACCTTTTTACATTGTCGTTTGGTGCCTAGGAGTGCCCCTCAGCTCTCAATACAGCTAAATCGACCCGTTAGTCAGCACTAGCATACCCCTGCTGTTGATAGGTACTAGACTAGAGGTTCTCTACATGTTCCATGTCCACCCTACTCCATCTAACCATACCGCAGTCTGCTTCTGTTTTCCAGTGTGCTGCTGTGACACACAAATCATACTCTCATTTTATTATTTGTATATTGTGTATATTATATGTATATTATTATTATTATTATTATTATATATATTTTTTGTACTTTGTACATTACTATAAGTCACTTATGGCACCCATTGCACTCCTGAACCATCCCTGGAAGGAGGGATCCCCTTCCACTCTGTGTTCCTTCTCAAGATTTCTTCCTACGTAATTAAGGGTTTTTTCTTGCCCTTAGGGGGGCTAGGGTTTGGGGGGTGTTGTAAACATGTGGCATGTGAAGCCCTTTGAGACTATAACTGTGATTAAGGGCTATACAAATAAAATTTACTTGACTTGAATTACAGAGCCTAGAGATTTAGTGTAAAGGGAAAACAGAAGGGGTCCCAATACTGAGCCTTGGGGGACTCCGGTGTCCAGGGTGCAGGGTCTGGACAGGGAACCATTCCATGTGACCTGATAAGTGCGATCTGCGAGGTAGGAGGTGAACCAGGATAACGCAGTTCCATTGATTCCAAGCTTGGCAATAATAATGGTAATAACATAGTAATAACATAGTAATAACATAGGCCTGTTTGATCCAATCGGATAGCTGAAATACAATCAGATTACTTCTGAAAAACTTGGCTCTGGGGCGTTACTAGGATGTCATCGTTGGGTGGGCATTTGGATTATTTGGTTAGGCAACAAAAAAAATGTTGCTTTTCCTAAATAGAGTGTAAACAAGAGCATTGTTTAATTTTTAGAAAAATAGATGCAGTAACAGCATCCAATTTTTGTAGGGGGGTCCGGGGCCATTCACAAAGGAAAATGTTGCTGTTTACAACCGTCTTTTCTTTGTCTTGTAAGAAATAAATCAATTTAGGGCTTACTGAAGTCTGACCTCTTTCTCCTAAACACTGCCAAAAGCAAAAGAATAGATACATTCTAAGACCAGTTTGAGAATTGTATAAGTCAATCAAGTTTTCTTTTGGATCTTATCTCAAGAGCTGATTTTATCAGACAACATAAAGATTGAGAAAAATGTGAGAAAAAGAAGAGCATTTGAAGATTTCAGATTTATGTTAAATTGTGATTGGGCTGATGTTGTGTTTAATAAGACTATGGACTACGACTTTTAGGTTGACCGTTTATTGTACACACTGCCATGGCGTCAACAACAACAACAACTAGATCCGGTTCACACACCCCAAAACTCCCGGATGTAATCCATACATAACATTTCCCCCCCCCCCCACAAGGAACCCAATTAACTTTTAACTTTAACTCTAGATGAACTGGGTAGACTGCCAGTCACCAGCATAGCCATGTGGATTATTCTGCCACGCAACAGACTATGCTCTGAACATTTCCCCTGAGAGTCACTAGCTCACAATATAGTCCTCCAAGTATCTTGGTCTGACCCGGACACGGGCCAGACGAGCTTCAGGACGAACCACTGGCTCAGCCTGCTCAGGTGGGAACCCGGCTGGACCCTGCAACTGCTCATCAGGGAAAGCAAAGTCCCCGTCCTCCCCGGGCCCAGGGTCCACGATGGGGGGCGGTGCCACCTTCCGAAGCCGGCTTGCGTCCCACCGTGATCCGTCGGCCAGACGAAAGGTGGCTGGACCCAGTTGAGCGGTGACCTTCATTGGCACCATCCAGAAGGATAGCAGCTTGTGGTCCCGGTTAGGACGGTGAATCCTGACCCAGTCCCCAACTGTGAAGGGAGGCGCTCTCACCCTCCGTGTCTTGTCGAAACGCTGCTTCATGCGACGCTGAGCCTCTGCGACCCTGGCAAGCTGGCAGGGTGCTGCTGCTGGTGTGACGGCCGCCGGGGCCCGTAGCCGATCCAAAGGAAGCTGCAGCTCACGGCCCATCATCAAGAGGGCTGGGGAGCTGCCCGTAGTTGAGTGGGGCGTCGCCCTGTAGTGAAGCAGGGTGCGGAGCAGCGCGGCGTCGCCCTGTAGTGAAGCAGGGTGCGGAGCAACACGGCTGAAAACGGAAGACCATCTGCCAGGTGAGCTCTGACCCCGTTCTTTAGGGTTTGGTTGAACCTTTCAACCCCCCCATTTGCTTGCGGGTGGTAGAAAGCTGTACGGATGTGTTTGATCCCCCTCTCCTCCACAAAAGTGGCAAACTCAGCTGAGACAAACTGTGGGCGGTTATCTGTAGTGATGGCGTTAGGACTGCCCCACCGAGCAAACAGAGAGGCGAGAAAGTCTGTGACCACCCGAGCCGTTACGGACCCCGTGGCGACCACCTCTGGCCATTTCGAATGGAGGTCGTAGGCCACCAGGAGGAAGCGTTGGTGGTGCGGGACGCCATGGAGCTCCCCACAGATGTCCAGCTGGATGTGCTCCAAAGGCCACTGCAAGGGCTGCAGGGGCGGTGGGGGTGGCGGGCCAGTTTTGCCACTGAGCAGGCAGGCCGTGCACTCCTTCACCATTGTCTCTATATCTCGATCTATGCCCGGCCACCACACCAAATCCCTGCAGCGCTGTTTCACCTTTACGATACCCAGGTGGCCCTCGTGCGCCATAGCCAAAACGCGTGCCCTGAGGTCGATGGGGACGAACGTGCAGAGGCCCCAGGCCAAGCAGACACCGTTTCAGCAGGTTAGTTCGTCCTGGACCCGATGAAAAGACGCCAGCTCCTCTGGGACCTTTGCAGGCCATCCCTCCCGGATGTAAGTGCGGAGCCGGGAGAGCATGGGGTCCTCCTCCGACGCGAGCCGAAGGTCCTCCAGGGAAACCGCGGTCTGGAGCGGGGCGTGGAGCATGAGTATGAGCTCTGACTCTGTTGTGTCCGGGCCCGTGCCGGGCGCTGGGGCGGGGGTGGCACGGGAGAGCAGGTCAGCCACCACATTCTCCCTGCCGGGAGTAAACAGTGTGGTGAAGTCATACGGCTAGAGTCTCTCTGACCAGCGGTAGATCCTCAGCGGTTTGTGCCCCGACCCCGATATAGCAAGCAGGGCCGTGAGAGCATGATGGTCAGTACGCAACGTAAAATGTCGCCCGTACACGTACATGTACCACCGCTCGCACGCCCAGACGCAGGCCAGCGCCTCCCGCTCCCCCACCGAGTATTTCTGTTCGGCCGAGTTGAGGGACCGAGAGGCAAACGCCACCAGGTGTTCCGTGCCCCCTTGGATCTGGGACAGCACCGCCCCTATTGCCGTATTGGACGCGTCACAGGTCACAAACGTGGGGCTCGCCAGGTCAAAGAATGCGAGCACCGGTGTTGAGGTGAGCTGCGTCTTCAGCTGGCGAATAGCGGCAGAGCAGGCCGGGGTCCACTCCCAGACCGCGTCCTGTTTCAGGAGCTCGCGTAGTGGGGAGGTGGTCGAAGAGTACTGGGGAAAGAAACGCAGGTAGTAGGCCGTCATCCCAAGAAACGAAGAGATCTGAGCTGGGCAGGACGGCTCAGGCAGGCGCAGTACCGCCTCTACGTTTGAGTGTAGCGGGCTGAGGCCATCAGCGGTCAGGCGGAACCCTACAAACTCGATGGCTGGAACGGCGAAGGTGCACTTTTCCCCATTTAGCGTGAGGTTGTGACTGGCGAGGACGTCCAGCACCCTCGCCAGGCGTTCGTCATGAACGGCCAGTGTTGCACCATGAACCACTATGTCGTCCAGGAAAACGACCACGCCCGGGATGCCGGCGAAGATGGTGGTCATGATTTTTTGAAAACAGCTGGGGGCCGAGCTGAGGCCGAAGGGCATGCGGGTATAGCGAAACACTCCGACATGCGTCACGAAAGCTGTAAGGCTGCGGCTGTCAGGGTGAAGGTCTAGTTTTGTGAACAGGGAAGAGCCGTAGAATTGTGCGGCTAGCTCCTCCACTGTGGGCAGCGGATACCTGTCAGGTATCACGGCCTTGTTCACCGGCCTGAGATCGATGCATGGGCGCAGGCCCCCTGACTTTTTCCTCACCACCACCAGGTTTGAAATCCACGGGGAAGCATCAATGCGCTCGATGATGCCCGCGTCCAAGAGTTTTTGCAGCTCGGCGGTGACGTCGTCGCGCAGGGCGAGAGGCAGGCGGCGTATGGGCTGAATCACCGGATGTACCTCAGGCTTGAGGAGGGGCTGGTGGTCAAAGGCGGTGACGCAGCCCAAACCACTGAACAGAGCAGGCCAGCGCTGTTGCCACGGCGAGCCAACAGACAAGATGGCGGCCCCAGAATTGTCCACCTGGGTGAAACCTAGATCACAAAACAAATCAAAACCCATGAGGTTGGCCCTCTGGCGAGACACTTGAAAGGTGAATGCAAGGAGAGCCTTAGTCCCGTAACGCACAGCAAAGGTGATCGTGCCCGCCATTCCTATTTTAGAGTGTCCATACCCGTACAGATCCTCGGCGTTGGCGGTGAGTGTTCGGAGCGGAAAGAGCCGCCGGACCGTGGAAACATTCAGGAGCGACTTGGAGGCCCCCGTATCCAGCAGCAGTGGGAGGCAGACCCCATCCAGCTCCACTGTGCAGCACTTTAGCGGTCGGGAGGTGGCGGCCACTGAGTGGATGGTCGTCGGCGTGTGCGGCCCAGGCGTACGTGGAGGTGGGCTGTCGGTTGAGGGAACAGAGCGACAGACCCGTGAAAAATGGTTCTGCCTGCCACATCGTTGACACCTCTGTCCCTTGGCAGGGCAGTTTGGAGCTCGACTCTGGTGCGATGATGAGCCACAATTACCACAGGCCCGGCGTGCTGCCGTACCCTGGCGTGCTGCAAAGTTCACGTCCAAGTAGTCCTCAGGGAAAACCTCCCCGGGAGGCTCCATGGGTAGCGCCACCGTTTGAGTTAGTAGCATGGGTATGAAAATGGAAAATAACTGGAGGAGGGAGCTAGCTGTGATGCTAAGGCTGCTGCTGACTCAAGCTTGAAAGCTATATCCACTGCTCTTGCTAAAGTTAGCTCGTCGGTCATCATTAGCAACTTTTCTCTGAGCTTTGGGCTATTAGTGTGCTCAGCCAGCTGATCCCGTATCAGTTCATCTTCCAGCACCCCGAATTTACAGAGGCTGGCTAGTCCCCTCAGATCAGCCACGTAATGGTGGATGGACTCACCCGCCTGTTGCCGACGTTGCCGAAAAACGATCCGCCGGAGCATAACATTTTGTGGAGCAGCAAAGTGTCCAGTGAGCAGTGTAACACAGTCACTATATTTCGGAGCGGGTCCGAGAGTCCGAAAAATCCGCTGTCCCTCGCTGCCCAGCGTATGTATCACCAGGGCTTTCTTCCGTTCGTCGTTAGCATCAGCTAGCCCCGCGGCTACTATGAACGTTTCGAAGGACTCAAGCCAGCGAACCCACGGGATCGGCGGTTCGCCCGGCAGTGCGAGGAACGGGGAGAGAGGTGAGAGTAGAGAATCCATAATCCTCGTTGCCAATGTTGTGTTTAATAACACTATGGACTACGACTTTTAGGTTGACCGTTTATTGTACACACTGCCATAGCGTCAACAACAACAACAACTAGATCCGGTTCACACACCCCAAAACTCCCGGTCACACCGGATGTAATGCATACATAACAGCTGAGACAAGAGAAATAAATGTATCAAGTATAAGAAAATGGTCAAAATCTCATATTGATCTTAAATTGACCTTAGTTTTGTCTATGAGAAATAGGCAAGACAAAGATAAGATGTTATTTTGAATTTTCCTTTCCCCTGGGTTACCCCATGAGAAAGGGGAACAAACAAAAAAAAAAGTGTAAGATTTAGTAGTGTATGATGAACTAGAGAGGAACACTTGTGAGCACACTTTTGTTTATAGAATACGTATGTATGATTAACTTGATTAGTTCTGCCTAGGATAGAACAATGTCTAGGTCCAATGTGAATAGCAGATGCAATGTAACTTTTTTTTCATCATTTTTCATTTAATTTATTTAGTTACTATTAATATGTTTGTCGAACATAGAACTCCTAGAATGCCATTGGTAGCTAGCTAGGGTAAACACCAATAAAGGTAAAGAAGACAAAGGTGAGTAAGCTAGAATGGAGACGATATAAAGATGTTCTGTTACTTCATACTGTTCATACTGACAGCTATTAAACCTCACAGGCTACTTGCTGAATGCTGCGTTCAGCTTTTAGATAACGTAGTAAATGTAAGTAAGTAAGTAAGTAAGATCGGATCACCACATATAACATATGTTGACAATGGGGAAGCTAGAACAGCAATATAGCTCAATGCGGTACCATTTATATGGGAAGCTAGGATGCCAGTTTCAATTTTTGTGATGGTTTTCTCGTGTGCCAAACTGACTATATCTCTTTTCCTTGAATGTAGCATTGATCGGCGGAGAGCGGTGAGAATGCTGGACAAGGTAGAAAAAGAGCTTTCACATGCAGCTGATGACACACCAATGACTGTGACTGTGACAGCCTATGCAATATGGGGAAGGCCTCTTTGTAGTCCTGAATTCATTTGCATACTGCAGAAAGGTCTGTATCAGTGGACAGTTTATTGAGCAACATTACTTTTGCTTACATTGTGCAAGCTCATACTATTTTGTTCTGTCCCTGCAAGCACCTGAAGCGGCTTCAGGAAAGAGTGGTCAAGAAAATATGCAGATTTTTCTCTTTTAAAACACTGATTTGGTGTGCTAGTTTGGCCATCAGAGTCACCATGCCCAATAGTTGACAAGACAACACTATTGTCAAGCTGTGAGTCACTGTCCTTCTCCTCTTAGGAGGATTGGCATTTCCACACTGAGATAAATTCTCATCCCAGAACGAGTCACATCTCATCTCCTTCAATGTCCTCTGCAGTGCACAAATCCACTGTTTGTGACTGCAGAATTGAATTGGCTGGCTTCAGTGCACATGGAGGAGAAATGTTCCAATGTCAAAGAAGTTCTGTCTGTTTAGCTGTTCCGAAAGACCACACGCCTCTGTACTAAGATCAAAAGGAGCACTGTCATCCTCTGCTACATAAGACAAAATACCTATGACACTTTCCTCATTGTCAACAATGGACTTGGTGACCTCATGATGACTAGTCCAGCGAATCTCTAGTAGCCTTTTGAGTGTGGGAGTATTGAACCTGTTTGCAACATAATGTCTGTGACAGAATGTATTTGTCACGAGAGGGGAGTGGGTTGGACCCCGAACGCAGACGCCGACAAGTGGAGTGATACGAACGGCTTTATTTACTGGAAACACACACAAAGTCACAAGGGTGCACTGGGGAGACGATCCGCGGAGTACCGGCAGGTAGTTGACCGGCGAGTAGTCCGGGACAGGGGAGGAGTCTGAGTACCGGGGTATCGGGTGCGAAGTACCGGCAGGTAGTTGGCAGGCGATGGATATCAGACGGGAGAACTACGTGCATTGTAGAGTAACGACCTAACGCTGGGGTAAAGGAAAGACAACGAATATATACCCCAGGTGAGGTGATAAACAATTACACGGGGAGATTTTGTCCAGGTGTGTGTGTGTGTGTGTGTGTGTGTGTGTGTGTGTGCGCCGCCAGCGCACGTGGCTTGGCCACGCCTCCTGCCAACCAACGTGATTGTTTGTTGACAGGAGCGTGTGTGCGCCGCCAGCTCACGTGGCTAGGCCACGCCCCCTGCCAACCACCGTAGCCGTGACAGTATTCAAGGAATTGGCCTATTCGAAGAGGTTCTGATTGCATTGCATGTACCATGTGCCTGCCTGCACACCACCCCTAGCCCCAGACATCCCTGAAGCACCATCATAACATTGAGACACAAAATCCTCAGCATTGTATCCCAGGTCAGAGAGATGAGAAATAATTTGTTTGCACACATATTCAGCATTAAGCTGTCCCAATTCAATCAAGCAAATTAAATGTTCTTCTGGGATGACGTTGCGGACAAATCTTATTATTATTGACTGTAGGAGCCATGAATCAACTTTCTAAGGATATGATTAGATATTGTTGTTATATTTAAAAATATATATATGGTTCATAATTTTGGTATTGGTCTGGTCTGTGTTTGTAATATTATAATTTATTATTGCGTGATCGCTTTGCGTTTATTGAGTTGGGCCACATGGATATGGGCGGCACTTTGTTAATAATCACCTGTTCACCTGTGTGCTGTGTGTGTGTGGAAGAGAGGGTGAGTGGGTCGCTGTATTTTTTTGTTGACCGCCGTTTTGATAGCTGTAACGTTACTGATTACTTTTTGTGCAAGTTTATGTGTTGCTCATAATCATTAAATAGGATTTTGTGAAACTGACTTTTGGATCTCAGCCAATGTTTTTGGTAGCGCGTCCGACAAAGGCAACCAGGCCCGACGTCAGCCTCTCAGCGACTTTAAGTTTTCTCCTGCAATCGCTACATTGACAAATGCTCAATGTTGCAGTGATCCCTGGTGCCGTCACTTTTAATGCAAAGTCCAGGAGAGTCAGCTTCGTCATATTTGGCCCTGATATTTTCTTTTTAAATTTTGGCTAGGGTTTCAATTAATTCATTTTGAATGATGATGTTTGAGGCATTTTGGGGGATGCATTTGGCAATTTCTGTGAGTTTTGGATCTTTTTGCATATTGTAATTAAAAGACCTCCCTCATCCCCATCCCCCTGACTATGCCCACGGAGAGCTAGGTCATTTACGGTGAGAAACTGAATGACTTCCCCAATGCTTCTAACATAGTATCTGTTCTTTTCTATCTGGGTTTGACCCAGTAGCTGCTAGTGATGGGAATTCCGGCTCTTTTTTGGCTCGGCTCACCAAGAAGAGCCGGCTCTTTCGGCTCCCAAACGGCTCTTCTATTTTACCACATATACCTTTTATAATTCAATCAAATTGAGCCCTATTTTGACTAATTATTTATATGTGTACACATATATCACTTAAATTATTCAATACATCCTTTGTACTGAAGTATTCAAAAGTAAAAATTAAAATTTTAATATAAATGATTTGCTGTGGCCAATTGTTTTCATTGCATTTACAGACCCTTGTAACTCTGATACCCCCCAATGAATGACCTGACCTGCTTGTATAACCATGCTACACACAGCAGATAGCAACACTTAGAACAACTTAAGCATAGACATTTAAAATAAGGACAGCTACTGTATTTTTGTATATTTGACATTTTTATTTAAACAAAAAGCCCTAACAAAACAGCAGGGCTCTATTTCAGTATAAAATATAGAACAAAAGACAGCACCAGCTGACATAAAATCTTAAAAAATATAAATGATCATAAATAAATAACATAATGAAAATAAATATATTGCAATGCTCAAAACTGCAGCAAATAACAGTCTCTATCATAAAAAAACATAATAAAAATAAATGTATTGTAATGTGCAAAACAGCAGTATCAAACAGTCTCTAATGAACTTACCACCATCAACTATCAAACTGTAACCTTTTCTTCTTCTTTTCAGAGCAGATTGGCCTTGAGGAAGACCAAGTGCCTCAGCTTAGAGGGTTGATCCGGTTTCTTCTCTCTGTTATTATCTGCCCTGTTTTAGAACATACATTGGATTGAGAGCCTGTGTGAAGGAATCCCTTGTCCTCCACAATGGAAAATGGTTGGAAATCACTTGCAATCATTTTGGCCAATTCTTCATCCACTATGTTCTGTCTAGCTGGGGTCATTCATTGCCTTTGATATAAATTGGCTTATTGAGGTCTGTGTAGCTGTTGGTGTTTGGGTACCTGACGCATGGGGGGTAGATCCTGTAGCTGCAGCAGCAACAGGTGGAGTAGACCACTGGCAGAAGCAGGCAGTCTGCCTTTTTTCTTCCAACTGAACTGTTGAATGCACATTTCTCAAGTGCCTGTGGAGGTGGTTTGTGGACCCTGCTCTATATGAGAGCTTCATGTTGCAAATTCTGCATTCTGCCTTTGTGTTTGCACAATTGTTAAAATGCAGCCAAATGCTGCTTCTTTTCCTACTTTCACTCATCTTATTAGCGCGACGCAAACGGACACTTCCCCGTGTGTTCTCCTCTACCTCTGTTAGCAACCAGCACTGAGCACGCGCCGCCCCTCCTCCTTATCTATCCTCACGTGATGCACAGCAGGCGCGTGACATTCAGTCACTGCATGTACGCGGAGCACCCGTAACAAATCAATAACGGCTCGTTCGCGGGTGCGAGCCGGCTCCCGTCGTTCACTGTTCGCGACCGACACATCACTACGATACTTTCACCCGTCTCTGAGCGACGCTGGTATTCCTGCCACACAGACATCGCTCTAACGTGAGGGATACTAGAAGCATGTTTAAGAAAACCACCGTCTCGTTGTAGGGCTCTCTTCCAATTAGTGTATCCACGTTTCATGAATATCTCCTCTCGTTGAAACACCAAATTTGCAACAGGCAAAGCAAAAGCAGGCATCACGCATTTGAATACTCTAGCCATGGCCGAGACTGGTACCAGCCTGCACTAAAGCTTCTCACTGTTTGTCCAAATGGGCGCTTGGGATAACTACTTAAAATGGGCTGGGATGGGCTATCCATAATTAAGTCAGGAGCGGACAAGGCAGAGCTGGAGGCTGGTGTGTATGGGTTTTGAAGCTGACGGACATTTGCTGTCCCCGGGGACGGGGCCGACTCCAAGGCAGTAATGGTAATGTTCTGCTCTGTGTTGGTAGATGTGCTGCTGGGCGCCACAGTGGAGGCAGCATGCACCGAGGTTGAGGGTTCCTGTTTTTTAACGAGCCACCTATCCAAGCTATAACTAGCCTGGAACTGGCAAGGTAGCTGGCTATCAATAAACCACCAAGTGAGTAACTTAAAATAAACAGCTTGCAAAACTACAAGACTATGAAAGTAATTTATAATAATGAGAGTAAAGAATTACCAAGAATCAAAGTTATAAGGCAAAGAGTTTTAATTTGATTGCGAAGAGCTGCTAGCAAGTTCTGTTTTGCATGTATAAAGAGTCGTGGTTTGGCGAATGGCGATATGGAAAGAAGGAGCACTGACTAAGCACACCTACACTTTTGAAATGGCCAATAGGAAAGCAGTGCATATTTACTGACCAATGACAAAATTGCAGAAAACGATGAAGGCTTAAAAATAGCGATAACAGAGTTTTCATTGGATGGGCAGATGATTCCCTTGGGTGGGCAAGGCTTATCTCTGGGTGGGCAATGCCCACCCCAGCCCACACGTAGACATGCCCCTGCTCTGGGCCTACAACTTCGAATTTGTATTGCTGTTTCTTTCTAAACGAGATGTGTTTCCGCATGTTGGCCACTAGAGAGCACTAAAGATCTGTCATTTCATGTCCTCTAAAATTGGATCGGTCACAGACTTGAATGGAGCGTTTGTGTCCTCGTTTCGATGTTGTCATCATGTTTATGACGGGAGGGCAGACTGAACGTCATGGTGTTCAATATCTCTAGTGCCAAACCGTTGTCAAAACCGTTTGAGCCAAAGAACGATGTGATAGGCCTACATTTTAACACAGTTATGTGAGTGATGTGAATGACACAGCAACAGAAATTAAGTGTATTGCCAAGTAGAAGTTCCTGAACAGGTCTGCCTTATTAGAGTAGAATAAGGTACATGAGAAGAGAAGGCCCTTGGGAGCCGTCCATTATCAGGGGCAACTTAAGTCTGCATGTGGATTTAATCTCTCTCTCTCTCTCTCTCTCTCTCTCTCTCTCTCTCTCTCTCTCTCTCTCTCTCTCTCTCTCTCTCTCTCTCTCTCTCTCTCTCTCTTCTCTCTCTCTCTCTCTAGCTTTTTGTAATTGTATCACCCTCTTATTTTCCTCCTCTCTCTGTTTCCCTCTCCCTCTGTCTTTTTTTTTCTCACTCTCTCTCTTTCTCTTCCTCCAACTCCCCATCTCTCCCCCAGCTGGCGACGTGCTGTACCCTGGTCCCAGGGCTGGTCTGTAAACGCTGTCTCTCAGCTCTCTCCCAGAACCTTGTCACACTCGGCCCCGCCTAATGTGCACCACGGTTGGTCCACCGATATGTTGCTCAAACCAAGCCAAGGTGGGCCAGGTAGAAAATACATAATAATATAAAGAAATTCCCAGCCAAAATGTACTGGGTTTGATTGCCAATGTTTGCAGTCTTCCACTTGGCACCTTACTCTTGGATATAACAAAGAGAATGATGAACTTAAATAAACCCTGGCATAGCTGGTCTATAGATGTAGTGACTAAGATATTCTCATTCATTTCTGTTTTTAATGCACACTTTGTATTGCCGTTCCACCTATAGTGTTCCACGACCAGATCCCCCAGAACGCATCGCTCTTCCTGGCCCTAAGCCAGCGGTAATTGTGAGGCACGTGGTCTTCGCCAACCTGAGGAGGCTCCTGACCCCGAGTCCAGGCCAGGGTCTTCGGGAGCCACACCACAACGTGCTGTGATGTCCTACACCACCTCCACCACATCTAAGGCTGGAAGGAGTGCAGTACACGTCTTGGGGCGTTAGGGGGCAGCAGGATAGCTCAGTCTGTTATGACTTGACTTTGGAACTGGATGGTGACTGGTTCAAGTCCCCGGAAACACCTGGGCACTGCCCAGGTGCCTCTTGAGCAAGAGGCTGTATATACAATAGCGGCCCACTGCTCCTTATACTAGGATGGGTTAAATGCAGAGAAACAAATTTCACTGTGTACATGTATGTGACCAATAAACAGTTAGAGGACCAGACTCTTCACTCACCACAGTCCAATATACTTGCTTTTAACTATGCACACGATGACTGCTTCACAGAGCCTGCGTCCGTTTAGAAAGTTGGTTGTGCTCATCCAGAAATTAATGCTACGCTAACCATAGACTGGATTTAAATAGTCCTTCTATAACGATTCACACGTCCTGCTAAATCTCCTGATGTTTACCTCGATCTCCATCGCTGTTGCCAAGTTATAATTGCAACAAAAAAAGTGTAAATATGGCCACATATATCAAATGTGATTGGCTGCGAATTCTGAAGCTTGTGATTATTAAGATCAACAGTCGACGAGTTGACGTAGGAGCAGCTTGGCTGTCCCGATTGGTGCCAATTCCACATTGCTCCTATTTATTTAGCTACTGCTGGTGCTTAACTGCATGAAGACAGAATTCAAAGGCATAGCGGTCTCCCCCAGGTATTGCTGCAAGACGTTGTCAGAGGAGAGGAAGTCTTCCAACCTGTTGCTTCACAACTGATACTGTTTTATTATCTTTAACTTACAATATATATCAACATGAAAAAACAGTGTAATATATTATAAGAATGTTCTTAAGCTCTTAACAGTTTTAGCAATAGCTTGACTTTAATTGTCAGTTTACATTCTAAGGAATTTGAATTGTACTGTGTTGAATACTAGTAATGTAGCAGGATAGACTGTTCAGCCCTATCACCACACGGGGCAACCTTTATAAAGAGGGGTCAGTGTCGCTCTTGCTCCCTCTTGCTCTTTGGCACGAAGGCCACTTCCGGGTTCCGCTGACGTGCTTTCTCCGCTGGCACCGGTGAGTTTGCAGTGGCTGCCGTTTGTTGTACACCTAGCATGGCAATTAGCCTAAATACTAAATGCATCGCTGGTTGTAGACCCTTGCAGGGATCCTGCAGCCCATGTCTGCTGCCGCAGTAAATTAAGCTCTCCTGCTGTGTTTGTCTGAACTTGGCCTGATCGGTAGGTAGACCTTCTGCGTGTCATTCTTCCTGAATGTGGTATTATTAAAATAACATCACCTTAAAATGTCTGCTAGGCTCTGCGCTGGAAGCGTAATCAAGAAGGACTGCTGTTTTGCCTCCACGTTGGTGTTGCATCCACGGCTACTACGACTGTCTTGCCTGCCTGACTGAGTGTTGCCTGGAAGGCTGGTCTGCCCTCACGGCTGTCTGTCTGCACAACTGGCTTGCCTGCCCTATTGTGCTTCACCGTTACACTACTGCCTAGCGGGTGTTGGTCTTGGCCTGCATTGTCTGCAGTGTCTTGGTGTCACTGTGCCTTTGTGTCCCCTTGCCCTTCACTACAGGGCCATATTTTAACCATTGTTATCGTGGACTATTCGATTCATCTCTGTTTCTGATTAGTTATTTTATTTGACCCTGTTGAATTAAGTTTGTTTTGTTTATTTCATTTAATCTCTGTTTCTGATCAGTATTTCGTTGTATTATTGACTTTTTATTGTCTTTATACTTATGTGTTGGTTTGTGTATTAATTTGTGTTGGCTGTTTATCCCCGTAATTGTGTCTCGTTTGCCCCTCTTTAGTTGCTGAGAGCCAAAGGTGTGGTGCTGGTGTCCCCGGTGGCGGCTTCCCCCCTTTTTGTGTCGTGCTGTGTTCCCCCTGATTTTGGTGTTCCTTTGTATGAGTGTGTAGGATCACGGGTGCCTTAATTTACTTTGTTGGGATCCCGCTCACCCCCCCGTCACCTCCATCCACTGGTAAGCCTCAGCATCCCTAAGGGGGGATTTCCCCCTTTATTTCCAGTGTGTATGTTCTTATTGTGTTTTCAACGATATTTTAATATAGGCAATAAAACATTTGATGAATTGGAACCACGTCTCCTGCCCCTCAGTATTACGAACCTGAGTGCCTTATTGGTAGCTTAGAATAATTATTTCCTTGGGTGCAATTCCCAAGGTGGCGTTGTCTGGCTTCTTAGTTAGTATTTCAAACAATCACTCCCACGTGCCGCTACAAACTGGCGTTGTCGGCAGGGTTTACTGTTTGAGGGCCGAGACGTGTGTTCCAATCTTCTTTGTTTTCTCCTATTATGGCCCTTGCTGAAAACTATTGTTAGGCAGGCAGTAATTGTTTTATATTGTGTTCAGAGGCAAAACAGCAGTTGGTTTCTTGTGAATCTGTAGTGAGTTACGTTGGTTTCCTGTCCACATTCATTGCCTCTTCTCCACTTTTATTGGTAAAGGTGTAGCTATGGAGGGAGAAATGCAAGAATTGAGGGATTTAGTCGCTCAATTAAGAGCAGACAATGAGAGGATGCAGCAGGAACAGGCTGCGGCCGTGCCTGGCCCTAGTGCTGCACCTCTCCCTGCTGCTCTGCCACCTTCTGATCCTTCCAGTGCTAGTGCCCCTTTAGCGGAGAGACTGGTTTTTGTGCCCCGAGACCGAAAATGTCCCATGTTTAGGGGGAGGTCAGGCATAGGTTTGAATGATTGGATTGAGGAAGTTCAGGCTTGCATGAGAGCGCGCCGTTTGTCTGCCACCGATCAGGCCTTTTTCTTATTTGACCATCTGGAGGGAGAGGCACGGGACGAGATAAAATATCGTTCTAGTGCAGAGAGGGAAGCCCCAGATAAGATCATTTCTGTGTTACAAGAGCTCTATGGCTGTTCTGAGTCCTATGTAGCCTTACAGGAAGCTTTCTTCTCCAGACGGCAGCAGGAAGGCGAGACCTTGCAGGAGTTCTCCCTGGCGTTGATGAGTCTCATGATGTCAGTAAAGCAACGTGCGCCTAGTGACATGCAGAACGCTGAGGTTTTGCTGCTCCAATTTGTCGAGCATGTTATTGATGGTGCACTGCGTCGTGAGCTTAAGCAGGTTGTACGACGGCAGTCTACTGCTACGATACTTGAGGTCAGGGCGGAAGCAATCCGGTGGGAACGGGAGGGTCTGCCAGTGGGTGGGAGGGCGCGGAGTCACTCTGTCCCTTCGATTCTTGGTCTTCAGTATGGAGTCAGAAGTGGTCCTCCGGTGGTGACTAGTTCACCTCCAGTATCTGAGTGGAGCGAGATGAGAGAGATGTTAAAGCTCCAGCAAGAGCAGCTTAACCAACTGACCCAAAGCATTTCCCATTTACAGAGCTCTCAGTCTCATCAGCGCAGTTGGCCCCCTCGTAGTGGCCCCGTAATCTGTAGACGTTGTCAGCAACCCGGTCATTTTGCCAAGGAGTGCAATGTGGTACTTACTGCTCCACGTGATCGGCCCTCTTCCTCTGCTCAACACTTTAGCAGGCAGAATTGCTCTGATCTACCGTCGGAAAACTAGCGCCCGCCGAATTGCAGAGCCATAGTTCGGAGGGTGTAGTCACAGGCTCAGGGTTGGGTTCAGGCTATGTAGGAGAAGCATCGAAGCTCATGTCCTCCTGTCCCCACTTAGATGTAAACATGGGTGGAGTCAACATTCCTTGCTTGGTAGACACCGGGTCCATGGTGTCTACAGTCACTGAAAGTTTCTTTACTCAGCATTTTGAGCCTTGGGGTCAAAAGAAACTCCAATCTTGCCACTGGTTGCAGCTCAGAGCAGCCAATGGGCTGGCCATTCCCTACCTCGGTTACTTGGAGCTAGACATTGAGCTCTGTGGAAAGAGGATGGCAAGCTGCGGGGTCCTGGTGGTCAAGGACCCTCCTGATGGTTTCTCCGCTGCTGTCCCTGGTATCTTGGGGATGAATGTAATCCGCAGATGTTATCAGGAGCTCTTTGGCCAGCATGGTTTAGCCCTGTTCTCCTTGCCTCCTGTATCAGGTGCTCCAGAATCTATCATTCACGCGCTTCAAAAGTGCCATCAGGCCAGTGTGCAGGCCCCTCCTGATGTTGCTGGTAAGGTCAAAGTGCGTGGCCGGAAGGCTTGTCGAATTCCTGGTGGCATGATGAAAATTGTGGCAGCCACATGCTCACAACAGTACTCCAGTGGCACTGTATTGTTCGAGCCCTTGGACTCAGGCCTTCCGGCTGGATTGCTCACCTCTCCTGCTCTGGTTCGGGTGGAGGGAGGCACAGCATACATCCCCATTGTGAATGTAGGCTCCACCGACGTGTGGCTCTACTCCCGCACCGTGGTAGGCACCTTGGATGAGGTTAAGGTGGTCAACTTACCTGCTGGTGTCACAGAAGTTCCTTCAGTGGTGGCTACAGTGGCATCACAGGCTCTGTCTACATCTGTACAGGACCATATAAATGCCATGGACCTATCTGCCTTGCCTGCTGAGGAGCAGTTAGAGGTGCGGTCTCTCCTTACCAGGCACACCTCCATCTTTTCTGCCCACGATGGGGACTTGGGTTGCACCAACCTGATGGCTCATGACATTCCTCTCCTTGACGACATCCCAGTGAGGCAACGCTATAGGCGCATTCCTCCGTCTGAGTATGAGGTGGTCAAAGATCACATCAACCAACTCCTTGAAGCACAGGTCATAAGGGAGAGTAGCAGCCCCTATGCGTCCCCCATCGTGCTTGTTAAAAAGAAGGATGGCAGTCTGCGCATGTGTGTGGACTACAGACAGTTGAACAACAAGACCAGGAAGGACGCTTTTCCACTTCCTCGCATTGAGGAGTCTCTTGATGCACTGACCGGTGCCCGCTGGTTTTCCATTATGGACCTAGCCAGTGGGTATAACCAGGTTCCAGTTTCCGAGGCAGACCGGCCCAAAACTGCATTCTGCACTCCATTTGGCCTCTTTGAATGGAATCGAATGCCCTTTGGACTCTGCAATGCCCCCAGCACCTTCCAGAGGTTGATGCAGCGGATTTTCGGCGACCAACAATGCCAATCCCTGCTTCTGTATCTTGATGACATCGTGGTCTTCTCCTCTACTGTCAAACAACATCTAGAGAGGTTGGAGGTGGTGCTGGGGAGGCTGAAGCAGGAAGGTCTTAAGGCAAAGCTTTCAAAGTGTGCTTTCTTCCAACGAGAAGTGCTTTATTTGGGTCATGTGATTTCTGACCAGGGAGTCTCCACCGATCCCAGTAAGATAGAGGTGGTAGCCAATTGGCCGCCCCCCACTACCGTTTCCAAGCTGCGGTCGTTTCTTGGCTTCGCCAGTTACTACCGGCGGTTTGTGGAGGGTTTTGCCAAATTGGCGGCCCCTCTACACAAGCTGGTGGCTGAATTGGGAGGCACCAAGACTAGAAAGAGGTCAGAGCGCCTCATTGCTGAAAACTGGACTGAGGAGTGTCATGGGAGCTTTGAGGCACTCAAAAACAAGCTCACCACAGCACCTGTGCTTGCATACGCCGACTTCTCCCGTCCTTTCATCTTGGAGGTGGACGCGAGCCACTGCGGCTTGGGGGCAGTCTTGTCACAGGAGCAGGGTGGTAAAGTGAGGCCCATCGCTTATGCCAGCCGTGGTCTGAGGCCCACGGAGCGCAACATGACTAACTACAGCTCCATGAAGTTGGAATTCTTGGCGCTCAAGTGGGCCATGACAGAAAAATTCAGGGAGTATCTCCTTGGCCAGAAGTGCGTAGTCTTCACAGACAATAATCCACTTAGCCACTTGTCATCTGCAAAGCTTGGGGCCACAGAACAACGTTGGGCATCCCAACTTGCTTCATTTGACTTTGAAATAAAGTATCGCTCCGGGAAAAGCAATGTTAATGCTGATGCCCTGTCCCGTCAGCTCCCGCCTGGGGTGCAAGATCTGGAAGCTATGCTCGCTAGTACCTCCATCCCCAGACCTCTACAGCAAGCACTGCTAGTGCCGCTGGGCGGAGCCACACAAATGATGGTCACAGCCTTGCCTCATCACACGCCATCAGACATCGGAGCACTCCAGCAAGCGGACCCTGTCCTCGAGGAGCTCTTGGTGTTCTGGAGGCGTAGGCAGCGCCCGAACCGCGATGAACGAAAGCAGATGTCTCGGCCAGCCTTGGCACTTCTTCGTCAATGGGACCGACTAGCTGAGACTGATGGGGTCCTCTATCGCCAGGTCTTTCGCCCTGATGGTGCTGAGACAGTGTTGCAGTTGCTTGTACCTGCTTCTCTGAGGGAGCAGGTGCTCACTGAAGTACATCAGAGGCATGGCCACCAAGGTGTTGAAAGAACCTTGGAGCTACTCAGGCAGCGGTGTTACTGGCCCGGCATGTCCTCAGAGGTTGTGCAATGGTGCCAGTCCTGTGAGAGGTGCCAGGTTGCCAAGGACAACCAATCAGGGTCTCGTGCTTTCATGGGACACTTGCTTGCTTCTCGACCCAATGAGATTCTAGCCATTGATTACACGGTGTTGGAACCTACTAGTCATGGATTAGAAAATGTTCTGGTGATGACTGATGTGTTTAGTAAATACACGTTAGCTATCGCCACCCGTGATCAACGAGCTGCCACTGTGGCTCAAGTTTTGGTCACAGAATGGTTCTCCAAGTTCGGTGTCCCAGCCCGGATACATTCCGACCAGGGCTGAAACTTTGAGGGCACACTGATTCAGCAGTTGTGTGGCCTCTATGGCATTGAAAAGTCCCGCACAACTCCATACCATCCGGCGGGCAACGGTCAATGTGAGCGGTTTAACCGGACCCTTCATAACTTGCTGCGTACTCTGCCTGTATCCCGGAAGCGGGAATGGAACTCCTGCTTGCCACATGTACTGTACTCTTATAACACCACCCCCCATCAGTCGACTGGGGAATCTCCATTCTTTTTGATGTTCGGGCAGGAACCGAGGCTCCCTGTTGACTTCCTGCTGGGCAGAGTCCAGGATCCAGTCGGTGGTACCGTCCATGAATGGATTCAGGAGCACCAGACCCACTTGCAGATTGCCTTCGAAGGGGCCAGAGAGAGGCTAAGAGTCACAGCAGAGCGCCGAAAGAGGAGCCATGACCAACATGTCCGAGACACCCCATTGAAGGAGGGCCAACTGGTGTTGTTGCGAGACTACAGTGCGAGAGGTCGCCATAAGATAAGGGATATTTGGAGCTCTGTCGTGTACAGAGTCCTAAAACCACCGAAAGAGGGAGGCTGTGTGTACACAATTGCACCTGCAGATGACTTGAGCAAAGTCAAACAGGTCCACCGAATGCTGTTAAAGGCATTGGTTGGAGCAGCCCCCCCAAGTAGTTCTTCTGTCCCCGTCCCAACTCCTCATGACCAACCATTGTCAGAGGACGAGCTGTCATGCAATGGTGACCTGTTGGTATTGATGCCTGAAGCCCCTCACCCTTCCCCCACCAGTACAGCGGTGCTCACCCGAAACACCCCTCGGTTGCCTGTCCCACCATCTTATCCGGAAGTTGCTGAGGCCGGCCCTTCAGGGGTTCCTGCTGCAGTTCCAGAGTTACCATCTACCCGCTTGTCTTTTCCAGCAGCCTCTTACCCTGACGCTACCGAAGTGACAATACGACGGACAACACGGTCAACCGCTGGTCAGCATCCCAATGTACATCATCTTCCAATGCCTCTAGGAGGTTTGGCACCTGCGGCTCGAAACCCTCCTGGTCCAACATCTAATGCGGTTTCTGTTATTTTTAGACCTTGGAACTAGGTTTGGTATATTTAGCACTGATTGGTCCATCGTCGGGGCGTCGATGCAAACAAGGGGGGTAGATTGTAGCAGGATAGACTGTTCAGCCCTATCACCACACGGGGCAACCTTTATAAAGAGGGGTCAGTGTCGCTCTTGCTCCCTCTTGCTCTTTGGCACGAAGGCCACTTCCGGGTTCCGCTGACGTGCTTTCTCCGCTGGCACCGGTGAGTTTGCAGTGGCTGCCGTTTGTTGTACACCTAGCATGGCAATTAGCCTAAATACTAAATGCATCGCTGGTTGTAGACCCTTGCAGGGATCCTGCAGCCCATGTCTGCTGCCGCAGTAAATGAAGCTCTCCTGCTGTGTTTGTCTGAACTTGGCCTGATCGGTAGGTAGACCTTCTGCGTGTCATTCTTCCTGAATGTGGTATTATTAAAATAACATCACCTTAAAATGTCTGCTAGGCTCTGCGCTGGAAGCGTAATCAAGAAGGACTGCTGTTTTGCCTCCACGTTGGTGTTGCATCCACGGCTACTACGACTGTCTTGCCTGCCTGACTGAGTGTTGCCTGGAAGGCTGGTCTGCCCTCACGGCTGTCTGTCTGCACAACTGGCTTGCCTGCCCTATTGTGCTTCACCGTTACACTACTGCCTAGCGGGTGTTGGTCTTGGCCTGCATTGTCTGCAGTGTCTTGGTGTCACTGTGCCTTTGTGTCCCCTTGCCCTTCACTACAGGGCCATATTTTAACCATTGTTATCGTGGACTATTCGATTCATCTCTGTTTCTGATTAGTTATTTTATTTGACCCTGTTGAATTAAGTTTGTTTTGTTTATTTCATTTAATCTCTGTTTCTGATCAGTATTTCGTTGTATTATTGACTTTTTATTGTCTTTATACTTATGTGTTGGTTTGTGTATTAATTTGTGTTGGCTGTTTATCCCCGTAATTGTGTCTCGTTTGCCCCTCTTTAGTTGCTGAGAGCCAAAGGTGTGGTGCTGGTGTCCCCGGTGGCGGCTTCCCCCCTTTTTGTGTCGTGCTGTGTTCCCCCTGATTTTGGTGTTCCTTTGTATGAGTGTGTAGGATCACGGGTGCCTTAATTTACTTTGTTGGGATCCCGCTCACCCCCCGTCACCTCCATCCACTGGTAAGCCTCAGCATCCCTAAGGGGGGATTTCCCCCTTTATTTCCAGTGTGTATGTTCTTATTGTGTTTTCAACGATATTTTAATATAGGCAATAAAACATTTGATGAATTGGAACCACGTCTCCTGCCCCTCAGTATTACGAACCTGAGTGCCTTATTGGTAGCTTAGAATAATTATTTCCTTGGGTGCAATTCCCAAGGTGGCGTTGTCTGGCTTCTTAGTTAGTATTTCAAACAATCACTCCCACGTGCCGCTACAGTAAGATCATGTATGTTTGGTATGTCAGCATATTTATAGCTGTATGGAGGTGTTGGCTGTTGGCTCCAGGTTCAGAAATGTCCTCCATAGGTTTTTTTAGCCCACCATGTGAGGTTGGTATTGGGCACCAAGCCAGAGGGGCAGGTAATGAATGGAATCAGGACTCATATTTTCTGAACCCGGGACGGCAGATGTCTCAAATATGGCTAAAATATTTGATATATGTAAAACATAGGTGTATATATTCAACAGAAGATGAATGTTAAAATATATCGGATGGAGATTTTAAATGATAGATGTTATGCTGCGGATCTATCCATCACACATCTGGGTGGAACACTCCCACATGTGATGTCACTATAAAGTACATTTCAATTTAAAGTAAATATCGCTTTTAGATCCGCGTTAGAAGGCAGTTAGGCAGCTGGTCCTGATGAATTTGAACAGGTGTAACAGACGCCAGCAGGTGGTGCTGTGCAGTGGTAAACCTCACTCCCCGACAACAAGTAATTCTAGTGATGAAGCTAGAGCTGTCACAAATGGGATAGTTCGGTGGGAACCAGAACGCAGACCAAGACACAGTGGAGCTATAACATAAAGCTTTATTTAAAGCACACAGACAACAGAGAGTGATCAGGGACAGGCAAGGGGTCTGGATACCGGGAGGTCGATCCGCGGAGTACCGGCAGGTAGTAGACCGGCGAGTAGTCCGGGACGGGCGAGGAGTCTGGATACCGGGAGGTCGGAGTAGCGACAGGTACTGGACAGGTAATAATAATTACCGGGGAGCTCGTATAGACCGGAGTAACGCGAGACATGCGGGTGACGCGGGATAGGTAATGAATCTTGATTTCCGGGACATCGCGTAACGATTCCGTCCAGAATGTACAACGTAGTAAGTACGACCTAACACCAGGGTAACGGGAAGCCAGGGTATATATAACCCCAGGTGAGGTGATTACTAATTAGACACGGCAATTGTTGACAGGTGTGTGTGTGCGCCGCCAGCGCACGCGGCTTGGCCACGCCCCCTGTCAACCACCGTAACCGTGACAAGAGCCCATGGGCCCATTTAGCTTCTAACATGAGATTGTCGCCTCTAATGCCGGAGTTCGAGTGTGGGACACTCACTGTGGGACACTCACTGCAGGCTGCTGAACTACTTTGAATAAGTAAATAAAATGTACTGTTGGTTTTTAAAGAACTGTCCTAATGTAAATGTATTGGGCTGCCTCCCTCCATGTAAATCAGTTGGCTGTTAGTTGTGGCTCTCTCTATGGTTGAGACAGGAAGGAGACACACTTCGCTGTACTGACTATTTCTCCCTCTCTCTGGCTATCTTAATCATACAAAGTAATGGTATCTCAACTCAAAAAAAGGGTTTAGGTCTCTCACTCTCTCTCACACACAGACACACAGACACACAGACACACATACACACAAACACGCATGCTTTTGGTGTGCTAGTGGTGTCTGACTTGTCTTCCTGGTGGTGCAGGTTCCTCTTCCTGCTCCTGGGGCCATTTGGTAAAGGACCCCAGTACCACGAGATTGGCCGCTCCATCGCTACGCGGATGACAGACGAGGTGACTACTACTTTCTACTACTACGTACTACTTTTCATTTAGCAGACACTTTTATCCACGCATTTTATTTGTCACAGTGAATGTTGTTAGCTACATATCAGTAAGGAGCAGGTAGGGGTTAAGGTATCTTTCTCAAGGATGCCTACAGGTGAGACTGCAGACACTAGAGACTATCCTGCCCCAATCGCTCCCATGTTCATCTGCCCCATTTATCATAGAGATAGATGGATGGTAAATGGACTGCATTTATACAGCACTTTTCTAACCAGTGTGGCCAATCAGTCCACGATGAGCTCTCTAGTCTTGCTGACATTCAGTTCAAGGCTGTAGTCCTTGCACCATTGCGTTAGCCGGACTACCTCATTTCTCTACTCCGCCTTGTCGTCGTCGCTTATCAGACCAGAGACCCTTTAAAAGAGAGCGTAAAACGTATTCAGCTCGTCTGGTCCAGGTCAATAATGCGAGTTCATAACATAATTTTACAAATCACACAACAATGTACTACATTTTAGGCCTGTACTATCTACAGTATATATTATATATATATACATATGCTTGAACTGTCTGTCTGTTTCTCTGTTTGCGGCCCTTTCTACTGTGTTTCGCTGTTTTGCTTTCTCTCACTGCAACAGCTTTATTGGCATGGAACACATTGACATTGACATTGCTACAGCAGTAAAAAGTTCAATGCTTTTAATAAAAATTATGATGAGCCTCTTTCTCTTTCTCTTTACCCCTCTATCTCTTTACCCTTCTATCTCTAATAAGTAACACTAATATGTAAGAAATATGGGGTCCTTATGACACAGTGGCACAGCAGCGGTACAGCAGCTCTCGTCACTCCAGCCAAAGTCTTTGTCAGGGTCCAAGCTCATCATGGCACACTGGCCCTCCTCAGGTTCCCCGGGCTCCCCCTTTCCCCAGTGAGTGTTCTCTATCTTGGTCTTGCTCAGCCGGTACCATTCTCCCGTCAGCGAGCTCCGACGGAAGCCAATCCACACCTGCTTCAGCGTATCGTTCGCAGCGTGGAGCTTGGGCGCGAGGAGCTGCAGCTCGGTACCATCCATGCTGGCCAGATCCAGCCCCATGTTCCTGCAGTATTGGATGGACTCCCTCCAGCCCATGGCAACATCTCCCATGTTCACCACCTCAGGAGTCAGGACGCAGCCCTTCAGGCCTGGTCCCCCATGGACAGAGAGATCACATTATATTTGGCTGGGTTGGATTAGATCAGATCCGATTAGATTAGATACAGTTGGGTTATATCAGATAAGGTTGGGTTGAATTACATCAGATTGTATTAGATTAGGTTGGGTTGGTTCAGAATATATTTGATTAGATTGGGTTGGATTAGATCAAATTTAATAAAATCGGATTATATTCGATTTGGTTGGGTTAGATCAGATTGGATTCAATTAGGTTTAGGTTAGATTCGATTTCATAGATTTGATTTCATTAGAGTATATTACATTAGCTTGGTGTGGAGTGTGGTTAAAGGCTCACCTAGCCCAATTCATGCTGATTAGACTGGGGCTGGGTGAGGCTGCACAACTGTGGTTCATTGGCCAATCAAGGCAAGCAGGATAAACTAGCATCGCAATACACACACATACACACACACACACACACAGGAGTGTCACCTGCTTGTGTACCACCTGCTCTACCATTATCCAACTCTGCAATATACTGGTTTACTTAATAACACAACTGTATCTTGGTCGTTGGAGGGCCCCAGCAAAGCCACTAGTGTGTAGCAGGAGCATCTGCTACAGTTGGGTTGGATCAAATTTGATTGGATGAATTTAAATGACATTAGATGTGATCTGACATGATACAATTGGGTTGGACTGGATTAAGTTGAAATAGGTTAGAATAAATGTGGTTGAATTGGATAAAATTGGATTAGTCCGATAAAATCTGATTAGATTGTCCATCGACATTGAGTGTTGAACAATCAATTCTTCAATTCAATCAATTTAATAATTGGTCCTACCTGAAATAATCAGACCCTTTAAATACATTACAGAACAACCTACTTGTATACTTGCTGATGATGGGGGCTGGGTTTCCGTACATGGTGGTTCCAATGGATCCCATGTGATAGACCGCCATCATGGCCTTTGGGTGCCAGAAGACATTTTCATTCTCAATCAATGGGACGGACTTAGAGACGTAGTTGGTGGTTTTGATGTCATTCCAGTCTGAACCACTGAGGGTTTCGCTCCCGTGATGGACCAAGTCTTTGTGATCCTTGTGGACAACCACAACGGCGTCTGCACTCAAGGTTCCAAAGCTGGGGTCATTGTTGATCAGAAAACACGTGGCAAAGTCCTCTTCTGGGATGATGTTCAGCAGCAAGCCTGGTCTATGGAAGACCACCGAGCCAACAGACTTCAACGCGGGGTGGTTTGGATCATAGGGAAGAGGGCTGCCTTGGTCCGCTATGAGCAGAGAGGCTTCATCTTCGCCATTTGTTATGAAATCGGGTGGGATGAAGAAGTTGAGCTTGGTCTGGCTAACTGGGTCCAGGGGAGTGACCAACATCCCACAGGTACAGTTGAAGACGGTGGCGCATGGATGACCAAAGAGAACAGACACAGGCTCTGATGTTTCCACTTCATATGTCACATCCTTCGACATCCAGAACTGAGCCAGGTTGAATGGTTCAAGAGAAACCTCTTGCATCACAACTGTATCCCCTTTCCATGTGACGTTGTTTTCTGCACCATTATTTATGACGATGACTGTGAATGGGGCTGCCTCTGGTACTTCTGATGGGCTCAACGACTGCTCCGCTATCTTGCTGGGCATTGGTGGGATCTTGTACAATTTGCCAAACTTGTCACTGGCTTTGAGCAGAGAGGTCTGAATGCTTTGGTCTTTTATGTTGAAGGTTCGGGTGATGATGGGTTTGTCGCTTGTGATTTCTAAAGTTTTGCTGGAGATTTGGTTTCTTCGAAGCTCATACTCCTGTGGAACCAACAAAGTTTGTGCCTGGCCTTTCGTCAGATAAACTACATAAACATGATAAGCTAATTTAATGGAGACTATCGCATTGTCTTCAAAGGAAGTTACTTCAATTTTGTTTTCATTGTTGGTGGGATAGTAGTGAGCAATGTTTTCTGGAAAAGCTGCGACAAAATGAAGGCCACTGCTGTCCATATTCAACGGATCTGTGAAGAAGACAATATTCAGCTGAAACGCCTGCTTTAAAGGACCATATAGGTCTGGATCAATCCTTGTTACCGGCTTCACTAAAACATCCGTTACCAATATCACTTGTTGAAATGACTTTGTTCTGTCTAAGAGCATTTAGCATGAGGGTGCCTTGCCGTGAGCATAAACAATAGCAGTTGATGGTTCTTGCCATTTTAAATAGGACATTGACTGACTTTTCCAAAAATATTTAAGATTAACAAGCTACTATTTCTAAAATGTGTTGTTGTCAGCCTCCAGTATGTAAAGATTAAAGGCAGGCTCACAAGTAAGTTTTGATTGAATGTTGTTTGACCGTACCTGATTCAGCTGTTGGTAGGATCAGCAGGAGGGTTAGCAAGATCATCGTAGCTTCACCAAGGACCCTGCTGAGATTCATCTTCTGGACACTGGTAAGTTTGATAGGTAAGTGGATGGGTGGGGGGGCGGGTAGGTATGTAGGTAGATAGAGGGAAAAGTGATTAAACTGTGAAGTTTATTAGCATGCCACTCTTTGCTGTAATTGCCTAAATGTCTAGGGCTGGCCCTGTGTTTAGTATAATATACCATAGGAAATGTAGTATAGTATAGTATGCATTACATTACGTTACAGTAATTTAGCTTTTGTCAAAAGCTTGCTTACAATAAGTCAATTCAAAATAGGTAGGCAAGAGAACTACTAGTCAACAGTGCATTTCCTTCCTATCAAGCCTCCAAGAACAGAACCTGTGCTCAGGTAAAAGTACAATAAGTTTGCTCCGTAGATATTACACAATTACACAAAGTACATCAAACATGGGCATTGAAAAATAGTGAAGCCATTTGTATAGTATAGTATAGTATAGTATAGTATACATTAGTTGAGTGTAGTTTAGTGTAGTGCTAGAGTGAATTGTCAAACCTAATTCTAAATGTAAACCAACCAACAAATCAATCAATCAACAAACTACTAATTAAACTACTAATTAAAAGTACATTACATCAATTATGCTTTTACATACATATACAAAATGTAAAGTCCTATTTATTAAGTCCAATTCATGAATCTCAATAAATCATGAAGTGGAAAGATACTCTTTTTTCAAAAATAGGCATTGGTTATTCTTTAATTTATTTCATGTTAATCTAGGGTAATGAAAATATTGGCTTTACCTTATCTCAAAGAAGTCTGCATCCCCTCTCGTCTGGGGTGTGTCTGGTTGAACTCTGCATCCCCTCTCGTCTGGGGTGTGTCTGGTTGAACTCTTCATCCCCTCTCGTCTGGGGTGTGTCTGGTTGAACTCTTGGATGCTTGTTTTTATTCTCAGAAGATGGAAACACATTTGACAGTCAAACCGGCTATTCAAAAAACCTTTTGCATGAACTTCACAGTGAGGCTGCATCTGAGCAGTGGAAGATCTCTAAGTTTTCGATCAAGATGACGTTAAGACATTCATTTGAATATCCTGATTTATAAAGATATAGTTCTAATATCCTTGATTTCATGTTGTCACATATTGAGCATTTTCTAAACAAACTTAACTTCTTAATCTATCACCACAAGCTAACCTGTTTCCTCATCACCGGGTGTCCTGTGTCCTCGGGAGGAGCCTGAAGTAGCCATCTTAATGGCTTGTGGCAGCGTCGACTGCTACAGCGTCTATATTGAAATAATTGATTTGACATTCTTACTAAGGTCACTGATTGGTGGATCCATGGGCCTGCCAGCAATTCCTCATCGGATGCACAAATGTGAATAGTAAAAATGTATCCAAAGACTAAAAACATATATTCAAAGCTAACTTGGATTATATCATCATTGGCTCATTTATCAACCAATAGCCGAAGTTGTTTGTTTTCCATACAAAGCCTTGACTCACTTTGACTGTAAAATGAGCTGCCATTCAAAGGAGCTGGAGATACACAAAAAACACACGTCTTCCTGCCTCTCCTCTTTTCTTCACTTTGACATGCTCTTGTGTTTGTTGTATGCTGTGTGTTGTTATTCATTCTCAAGGATTATTGTCTGCCTACTTCAGCCCGGGTTCTCCTGATGACTCAATAGGTGGTTGTTGGAGTTAGCCCTATGTGGACTGTGTGTGGCTGGTTTAAGCAGCCTCAACTGGCCCTGGTCGGGCTGCACACCTGTGGGTCATTGTTTATCAAGGCCCACAGGTAAAACAAACCACCACCCCACGCACGGTCGCTAGCGCTAGCATGTGCTATCTGTTTATCATTCAACTACAAAACTCAATAAACTGCAATAAACCGGATTCCTCATCACCCTGTGTCCTTTTAACTTTTTTAGGAAAAGTCTCCAAAATATTAGTTTTAAGACGAGTTTGACTGCAAAACACTGGATATTTTCTCTTCCTGGTTTAACCTGTGGGCAGTGTTTCCCTACCATTGCCTTGGAGGGGCAGCCCACATACTGTACTTGCACTGCATGAGAGGGAGTGGGTGGGAACCAAATGTGAAGGCACAGCATCCGACACTGACCTCATCATCACAAATAGCGTTGTGAAGGGGCCTGGGTCTGTCCTGAGGGAGTGTTCTATACTAAATTTGAATCTAATCTAATCTAATCTAATCTAATCTAATCTATACAGAGAGCTCCAAACCAACCGACCGGATGGCTTAGTATTAGGAGACAAAGCCTATCCACTCCTACCAAGGCTGGCCGTGATGGCCCCTTTTCTTGCAGCAAACACACCTAAGAAGGCCTGCTTCAACGCTCAGATTTGCCTTAACTACATGTGAGATAAACCACAGGGAGATATTTGCCTGTGTTTTCCTGCACAACATCGTTTCCATGCCTCCCTCTGTGGCCACTGAGGTGCTCTTGAGTCGGAGCTTCTCTTACGAGTAGTGGATTCCATAGGTGTGTGTTGGGGGCCCTCTACTGGCCAGCCACCACTGGTACACCTCTTTGCGCAACCCGACCAACCAACCTCCGGCCTTCTCTCAGAATGAGGAACCAACTGGACTACAAACTTATTTCGTCTGGTTCATTTCTGATGATTGTGTCATTTTGATATACAGTAGTACATGGCTATGATGTACAGTAATTGTGGCTTAACCCAATAACCACATAGGCCTTGTAAGGACCCGGTTTCCATTCCGACCTGTCGTCCTATGCTACATCCCCTCTCGTTGAACTCACTTCCCTGTCTCTCTACAATTATCTTTCAACAAAATCCTTAAAAAGACGATTTAAGGATTGGTCAAGATACAAATCAAAACTGGATAACAGAAAACATATAAGGTTTAACCATTATCAAAACCAAAACTGGATTACGCGATCTAATCCGATTTCAGAATCCTTTTTATTTTGAACACAGACTATTATTACACTTTTACACTCACTATTTTGACTTATTTGCAGTTTATTTCTAAACGAGACGTGTTTCCGTATAGAATACACACACACACACACACACACACACACACACACACACACACACACACACCACACACACACACACACACACACACACACACACACACACACACCACACGAGGTGGCAAAAATGATTCCTTTCTGGGATCCAGTTCACTTCGTTCAGTTCACCTAAAATATCTAGCTCTTTAAGCTATTTTAGATCGTTTGCAAACTAGTTCAGTGTCACTTCTATGTCGTTTCCATTACTAATGTGTTTTACCCAGGCATGTGGGGGAATAACGTTTTAATAAATCATGTATTTCTCTTCAAAAAATACAAAGACGCAGGTTATGTTTGTGTATGTGTAAAATGTAGTCACTTGTGCACGACTTGTTTTACAACCCGTCACGGAATCATAACGGGCAATACTCTTGTTTGTTCGTTGTAGATCTATATGTTCATTCACACATTTACTTTCCAGCCAATGTCGTGTTCAGAACTCCGTTCAGAACCACGATGACAGCCCCCCGCCCCCCCCCCAGTGCCCAGGACAAACTCTGAACTCGCTGACTTGATCCTATCACCATCAATGTCTTCAATGGCCTTGCACTGAAATCACAACTCCCTACCTATAGTTTACATTTTATTATTTATTGTTTACATACCTGTATGATAGCCATGTACATTTGTATTTAGACTTTACTTACTGTATATATATATATTAATCTTCAACTGCATAATATCCCTGCTCACTACCTTCTGTATATACATTTATATATATATTTATCCAGTTGCAGTGATCATGGGAAATGCATTCCCATGATCACTACCGGTTGAATACTTGTATTTTACCTGTGTATATATACATACACCTATAATTCTTATTCTTATGCATACTCTATGAGTTATTGTATACCATTTTTATATTAGACTGTCTTTACATCTTATTTAACCACTGTTATTATATATTACATATAATAAAAAAAATCCCCAAAGCATAATGTTTCCACCTCCATGACTGCATGGCTATGCACAGCTCCAACGTCATCATCAAGTTTGCTGACAACATGACAGTGATGGGCCTGATCGCCGGCGACGACGAGAAAGCCTACAGGGAGGAGGTCGGATCGCTGGAGCGATGCCAGGAGAACAGCCTCGCCCTCAACGTCAAGAAGACCAAGGAGCTGATCGTGGACTACAGGAAGCAGAGAGGAAAGCACTGCCCTATCTCCATTGACGGTGTTGCAGTAGAGAGGGTCAGCAGCTTCAAGTTCCTCGGCGTGCACATCTCCGAGGACCTCACATGGTCCACGCACACCACACACGTGGTGAAAGGGCCCAACAACGCCTGTATTTCCTCAGGCGTCTGAGGAAATTCACCATGGGTCCCCGCATCCTGAGAACATTCTATACCGGCACCATGGAGAGTGTTCTTACAGCGTGTATCACCGCCTGGTACGGGAACTGCACCGCACTTGAGCGCAGAGCGCTTCAAAGGGTGGTGCGGACGGCCCAGTATATCATTGGAGGTGAGCTCCCCTCCCTCCTGGATATATACAACCAGCGGTGCGTGGCCAAGGCCAAACGCATCATAAAAGACAATGCCCACCCAGCCACCAACTGTATTCACTTTCACCGTCAGAAAGGTGATACCGCAGTACCAAGGGCCGTACAAATACTCAGAGATAGCTTCCACAGTCAGGCGGCAGAACAAGGGCGTATAGCATATAACAATGTATATTTTATTACATTGATTTATATATACATATTGCTCTTTTTCTGTGCCGATATATTGCATTTTATAAATTTCATTTTTATCTTTATAGTTATACAGTATTTTTTACTTATTTTATTGTATTGTATTTTTATTCTTATCTTATTTTTATGACTGCTGTCTGTCGTCGGGTATTGCACATAAGATGTTCACTCACTGCTTTATACTTACTCCCTTTACTACTTGTAAACTGTGAAGTGACAATAAACTTGACTTGACTTGAGTCTAGCCCCAATCTGGCTCCAGGTTACAGAGTATATCTAACAGGGTGTCATCATCATCATCACCATTCTCTACACACAGATCCATTAATTGATGTTTTAAATGCACACTTTGTATTGACTGTACCTACCATATATATGTCACAGTTTAGGTGACCCCTAAACTCCACCCAACACAGGATTTCAATTCTCCAGCACACACATCACACAAGAGACCAGGATATTAATAAAATAAGGGTTGCTTTATTAATCAAAAATGTCATAAAAAACAGGCAGTAAGACCTATAGACCCACCCTCAGCGCCACTCTTACTCCGTCCCCTACTGCTCACGTGGGCAGTGTAGAGCCTCCTTAGGTGAATGCTACCCTTTAGTACTCTCCCACAGCAACCCAGCATTTGGGCACACGCTACAACCCAAAAAAATGGGCACACGGTACAACCCAGAAATGGGCACACCGGTGACCCTCCCACTAGGACCCCCCCTGGGCGCTGCCCTACACCGCCACCCCTCTAAAAGGACCCTCGAGCTACTGGGGTAAATGGGGTATTGGGGGAAGGAAGGACATACGGGACAAAACATAGATTGGAGTGGGTATCTCGGTCCCTGCACTGCCGAGAACTCAGTCCCCACAAAAATAAAAAGTCTCTGGTCTGGGCGGGACGTGGTTGGTGGCTCCACCCCCGACGTACACAACACTTGTCCCGCCAGCCAAAATCGCCTCGCTCTCCGGGCGCTCCACCGCGCTCCATGCCTTGTGCTGTGCAATGACAATACATTTTAATCTAATCTAATCTAATCTAATCTAATCTAATCTAATCTAATGTGATTGGCTGCAAATTCTGAAGGTTGTGATTGTTGAGATCATCAACAGTCTGTCACAGGCTATTCACCCTGCATCCACTAGGGGGCAGCGTCAACCCGCATTTACATTTCCCCCACACCTGCAGCGCATGATAATCAGCCGGCCTAATCCCGCACGCTCATACTTTGCCAGATTGTTCCTGATGACACTCCACCGTGCTCTCCAGCGTACCCGGACTGATTCCTGTTGCCGACCCTGCATGCCCTGCTCGTGCCCGCCCTGCCTGGTTCCTGATCTACCGCCCGTCCCTGACTACGCTTCCGCCTGCCCCTGCCTGGTTCATCTACCCAGCCCCGGTTCTGATCACCTGCCTGTCCCCGACTACGTCTCTGCCTGTCCCTGTCTATGGCTGTGTTCCAATTCAGGGGCTGCATCCTTAAGGGCGCATCCGAAAACGAAACCAAAAACGTGTTAAATGGGACGGTCTAGCCTACAGAGTACTTCCTGTATGCGTCACCAGCTGTGTCACAAAGTTTATTAGTCATTATAATTGATGAACTTAAGGAACTGGAGCTATATATATATATATATATACAGTGAAGGAAATAATTATTTTATCCCTTGTCGATTTTGTAAGTTTGCCCACTTACAAAGAAATTAACGGTCTATACTTTTAATGGTAGGTTTATTTTAACAGTGAGAGACAGAATATCAAAAATTGACATATAATAGTTATAAATTGATTTTCATTTAATTGAGTGAAATAAGTATTTGATCCCCTTGCAAAACATGACTTAGTACTTGGTGGAGAAACCCTTGTTGGCCAGCACAGAGGTCAGACGTTTCTTGTAGTTGGTCACCAGGTTTGCGCACATCTCAGGAGGGATTTTGGTCCACTACTGCAGATCCTCTCCAAATCCTTAAGGTTTCGAGGCTGATGCTTGGCAACTCGAAGCTTCAGCTCCCTCCACAGATTTTCTATGGGATTAAGGTCCGGAGATTGGCTAGGCCACTCCATCACCTTAATGTGCTTCTTCTTTAGCCACTCCTTTGTTACCTTGGCCGTATGTTTTGGGTCATTGTCGTGCTGGAAGACCAATCCACGACCCATTTTCAGTGTCCTGGCTGAGGGAAGGAGGTTATCGGCCAAGATTTTACGGTACATGGCCCTGTCCATCCTCCCCTTGATGCGGTGAAGTCGTCCTGTCCCCTTAGCAGAGAAACATCCCCAAAGCATAATGTTTCCACCTCCATGCTTGACAGTGGGGATGGTGTTCTTGGGGTTATAGTCAGCATTTCTCTTCCTCCAAACACGGCGTGTAGAGTTGATGCCAAAGATCTCAATTTTGGTCTCATCTGACCACATCCCCTTCTCCCAAGCCTCCTCTGAATCAATCAGATGTTCATTGGCAAACTTCAGACGGGCCTGTACATGTGCCTTCTTGAGCAGGGGGACCTTGCGGGCGCTGCAGGATTTTAATCCATTACGGCGTAGTGTGTTACCAATAGTTTTCTTGTGGTCCCAGCTGCCTTGAGATCATTAACAAGTTCTTCCTGTGTAGTTCTTGGCTGATCCCTCACCGGTCTCATGATCCTCGATACCCCACGAGGCAAGATCATTTTGTTTCCTCCATTTTCGAATAATCGCACCAACAGTTGTCTCCTTCTCACCAAGCTGCTTGCTGATGGTCTTGTAGCCCATTCCAGCCTTGTGCAGGTCTACAATCTTGTCCCTGATGTCCTTCGACAGCTCTTTGGTCTTGCCCATGGTGGCGAGGTTAGAATCTGATTGATTGATTCTGTGGACAGGTGTCTTTTATACAGGTAACGAGTTGATATTAGGAGTACTTTCTTAAAGCGAGAGGACTTATCTAACTGGTCTGTCGGAGCGAGAATTCTTGTTGGTTGCAAGGGGATCAAATACTTATTTCACTCAATTAAATGCAAATCAATTTATAACTTTTATATGATGTACATTTCTTGATTTTCTTTTTGATATTTAGTTTCTCACTGTTAAAATAAACCTACCATTAAAATTATAGACTGTTCATTTATTTGTAAGTGGGCAAAAGGGATCAAATAATTATTTCCTTCACTGTGTGTGTGTGTGTGTGTGTGTGTGTATATGTGTGTATATGTATATTTATATGTATATATGTATATGTATATGTGTATATATATATATACATGTGTATGTATATATGTGTATATATATATATATATATGTATATATATGTATATATATATATATATATATATACACTGGCAGCCTGGGAGACCAGCTGGCCCGTGCCAGCGCTTCCCATATGCGGCTCCCGACATCTTCGAAATCGCCGTAGCATATTTCGAAACAGGCTTTATTTGGATAAACTGACAACATGAATAATGTATGTATAATCTACATAGGTACATTGTCGCGTACTAAAATAATAAAACTTAATAAAGTGACTTAATTACAGTCCTACAGCTAAATCTAAAACAGCTTTTAGCCGGGCTCAAATTCTCTACTGGTTGGTGCGAAATGCATTCTGGGATATGCTGGGCCAGAAGTCTGCATCGATGCACACTTCAATTTCGGGAAAATAAGGCTGCATTTGAGGGCTGCATTTGAAGGAGCCTACGGAATGGGACAGCCTTGTCGCGGCTGCTGTGACGTAAGCGGTCTTCAAATGCGGCCTAAAAGGATGCAGCCCCTGAAATGGAACACAGCCCTTGTCAAAGTGCAAACTGCAGACATACGCGCTACCCCTGAGAACATGAAACCAGGGACCTTCATCCTCTTTATCAGCCTCACACAAGACTTGCGGAGGAGTTTGTCTTTGGGTAATGGTGTAAACTGAGGTAGGGCTGTCCTTGTTTAGACGTTGAGCAGCCGGTACACTACAATAACAGAGAGGAGAGGAGGGGACATATAGTTTGTCACGTATCTGGGGTGACTACCGGAAGTAGGAGTGCACTGCTCGGCGATTTTTAACGTTCCGGAAGCAGGAAGTGTGACATAGGCCTATTGTGTGTTTGTTTGTTTACTTACAGGTATGGCTGTCATAGGCCATTTCATATCTCAATGAAGATATAAAATATATCATGTTTTATGGTAATGCAATAAAAAAGGAGTCTATATATATTAAAAAAAACACATTAGTAAGTAAAAAAAAATAATATTCACTCGTGTGAATAAAATACTTGACAAAATAACTGAGCATTTTCTCATTTTATTAAGAACTTAAGTGCAAAATTGTGAAAGTGTAAAGTAAACTACAGAGAAAATGTTAATAAATATAAGCCTTGCCTACAAAATATGAAATGATTGAATATTAAAGGTAAACTAATAGCAGCCGTTAGGGCTTGTTGAGATGGACTAAATCAAATATTAATCATTTTTAACAAATACCTCGATATGGACATATTTACACAATGAGATTTTTTATAAATAATCATCAGTAATGTGAATATGTAATGTAATATATGACTAGTGGGTAAAGGCAAATATTATATCTAAAGTTTAGAACATTACATCACTTTCACCATATCCCAATATTACGATAAAACCAGCCACCAGACACACACACACCTGTCCATCATCATACACACACTGTCATTTCCCATGACAACATGAAATGTATAACATGACTGACTTAAGTATATTGGACCTCAAACATTCTCCGTATTGGAGGATGTAAATGCTTGTCATCGTGGTGTTTTTAGCTTTTAACAAGATGTTTGAGACTGGCCATTGGTCGTTGCTTGGTGGTCAGAACCAGAAATGGTAACACTTTACACGTCCTCTCAGAGTACACCATTTCTGCCTATATATCAATTACAGATATGCCTTCAAGAATTAGACCATGGTTTGAATAGGCTTAATTAACCAAGGTGTAGTTTCCCCAAACATCTGAACATTAATTTAATAAAATCTGGTTCACAATTCCTCCGAAGCGCTTTTCACCCCAGTCAGCAGCAGGTCACGTCAGGTGCCGCCGTTCACCATCAATTGGTCTTTTCATGACTTAATCTAAATAGGCCTACCTCAGCTACCGCTTTTTAAACTGGATATTAAATAATAACCAGAGATGTATGAACAAGACTCTGCTCTGACTCCAGCCGAGCGCACACATGGTGGCGCTCAGCTATTCTAGTTCTTTTTGATGATTATTTCGATTTAAAATCTCCAAAGACAACTCCTGTTTTAGCCCCTACTGAACAGTTCAAATAAATTAAACCTAATCCATTAAGCCTTTCAAATGGCTCTTATAAACACTTTAACAGACCGTGTTCAGCCTCTTAAGAATATGTGCTCAATTTGGACTGATTTCTACCTTTATTACGGAGGGAAATGAGTGGCCACACCCCTTCTGTTAACCGGTGCAAACATTATGGAGCCAATGGACAGCTAGAAGTTTAACCAGGAGAACATGTGAATGGGGGGGGGGGGGGGTCTTTAGGAGACAACAGGAGAGAAAGAAGGACTGACCTGTGAGATAGCAGAATTCTGGAATGAGCATGGCTGGACCCATGTTCTTCACATGGCTGACCAGCAGCGCTTGTTTGTTGTCGGTGACCTCCAGTGCATATTGCTTTGAGATGGGTGAAATATTACAAACCATGAGGCAAAGTGCCAGATCGGGCATGTTTGTTAGTCATTTGTGTCAACAAAGGATCATTAAAACTTGCTGATCGCTTGTTGAATGTTAAGCATTCATGGGAATAGTAATTAATGCCATTGTCTAAAATGTCATCAAAACGGTCCAATCTAAAGAATGTCTGTATGCAGCTCCATCAACACAGGGGACCACAGGAGACATACTCTCTTAACATATTCCTTGAAGGTGACCTCAGTCTCTCCTCTCTGGAACGTGTTGTTGGGGGTGTGATCCCATGCAATCTCATCAACTCTGTACGTCTTGTTGTTGTATCTGACCAACAAAAAACAGCAAACAATGTTCTTACACGGCACTCTAAAGCAGTGGTTCCCAACCTGGGGGGCGCGCCCCCCTTGGGGGGGCGCCAAAGATCGCAGGGGGGGCGCCAGGCCTCAGATGATTTGAGGCCTAATATCATATTTAAATTTTTTTATTTTTTTTATTTTTTTTTTATTTTATTTTTTACATTTAATTGTAACGCAATACATGTGTCGCTAAAAGCCTTGTCTCTACATTACAATAAAATATAGAAATTTATTGATTAATTAATTTTAATAAAAATTCTACAAATTAATCTGATACTCCTCCGATTCGCGCCAACATTGACGTTACTGTGTCAGCTTCTGTAGTAGTAACAGTTTGCTGTGCTTGCTAGCTAGCGACCAACTTCATAAGGTGAATATTTTGTCTAAAAATGTCTGAAAAACGTAAAGGAGATGACAGCTCATCTGCAATCAAAAAGAAAATGAGGACCTACCTAGAGAGCTATCTTAACTTAGGTTTCATGGAGGGAACGGACAAAACCCGCCCAGAGTGTGTGATATGCAGAGAGAAGCTAGCCAACGACAGCATGAAACCCTGCAAAATGAAGAGACACCAACAGACCATGCACCCAGAAACGGTCGGGCGTGATCGGGACTTTTTCATAAAGAAACAACAGTTTGTTAGGGCTGGCAGCGATGTACAGAAGGCCACCGAGGCCTCTTTTGAATGTGCACTTTTAATAGCAAAGGCAAAGAAACCGTACAACATTGGCGAGCAGCTCATTAAGCCAGCTTGCATTAAAATGGTTGAGAAACTGTGCGGCCCGCAGATGGCGGAGAAGCTAAAAACTGTACCACTGTCAAACAATACGGTGAAAGACAGAATTGACAAGATGGCAAGTAACTGCGAGCTGCAGCTGCTCGAAAAGCTTGGAAAGGGGCCATTTGCCATACAACTTGATGAAACTACAACTGTAGCAGACGACGCTGTGCTCATCGTTTATGTGCAATATATCGATGGGGAAGATTTGAAGCAGGACATTCTTATGTCAGTCAACCTTACCACTACCACCCGGGGTGAGGACATTTTTACTGCAGTGGATTCATTTTATTAGGCATAGTCTATTATTTTGAAGTGTCCTGTTCTTCGAAAATTTGAAATAAATATGATGCATACAATTGCAAGTTAGTAGCTAATAAAGGCATAAAAAGACAGAAATGTATCATTTTTTCTTTAATAGAAATGTTTCTTCTGCGCGTAAGGTGTCGGTTTCAGTTGGATTATTTGTCACAGTTGCTCCGATCAAATCGGTATCCTCCATTTTGTAGATTATTTACGACTTTTGAATCCACATCGGCAAAATCCGGCTTACTTTGAGTATGTGTTTTAAACAGTTTAATCTCTTTGCGAATTGTTTCCACTTGCGCCGTCCTTTAATTTATTCATACAGCGGGCATCCAAATGAAATAATCCCGAGTCCAATACCCATCAAAGTGACTCCAATAGTGCTCCTTAATTACGCTTTCATCCTCCTTTAACGAAATACTTTACATTCATCCAGTTTGTGACAGTAGTTGTAGCATTTTTGAGACATTGAAACTCAAATTAACGCTGTTCAAAGTTTGGGGGGGGGGGGGTGCACAAATTCCGGGGGGGGGGGGGCGCAAATTCCAACAGGAGTCATTTGGGGGGGCTCTGGGTGAAAAAGGTTGGGAACCCCTGCTCTAAAGGAACGTATGGAAAAACGTCATCATATCCTGGGAGTTATTATGAGTTTCCCAAACCAATTGAAATGTATTGAAGTTCAGTCATGGTTCAATTGTTTAAGGCTGATCCTTGGCACAGACGTCAGAGAAGAGCTTGGGGTCTCTACATTGCCGTCTCAAATTGGCCATGAATTCCAGCACAGTCTCACTGTGCAGGACCTTGTGGCTGACATCCACACACAGCATGATGCTGGACTCATACTGCAGGATGGTAGTGGCAAAGCCTGGCCAGATGGTCAGCCTGGGGTAGGATGAAGCACACAGCCTCATCTCATCTCTGATCAATTCATGGATTTTAAAAAGGAAATGTCCAGCAGAAACGCATCCATATCTACGCAACAATCATATTAAGTAACTGATTAAATGATTATAGTGATTATAATGTTTTTTATTTCTTATTTCAAAGACTGTATACTTGATACCGACACCTGGATAAGAGTTTTTCCAGTGTTTTTTATTATTCTATAGAATATTATTTTGCGCTAAGCATTATCAAATAATTGATACAGTTGAGGGAAACTAATGATATATATATATTTATAAAACAAATGGCATTTGGGACACCAAACATAAATAGCATTCTAAAGAAGTGTCTTTATCCCAGCTAGTAGTTCAGCGGTGGCAGCATTGCACCACTGCCCGATGCATGGCGGGGGACACTGACGAGGTTCCTTTGGTTATTGGACCCATTGGGTCTTACCGGTGCTGGGGGATGGTCAGTGGGTCTTACCTGTGCTGGGGGATGGTCATTGGGTCTTACCGGTGCTGGGGGATGGTCAGTGGGTCTTACCTGTGCTGGGGGATGGTCATTGGGTCTTACCTGTGCTGGGGGATGGTCAGTGGGTCTTACCTGTGCTGGGGGATGGTCATTGGGTCTTACCGGTGCTGGGGGATGGTCAGTGGGTCTTTCCTGTGCTGGGGGATGGTCAGTGGGTCTTACCTGTGCTGGGGGATGGTCAGTGGGTCTTACCGGTGCTGGGGGATGGTCATTGGGTCTTACCGGTGCTGGGGGATGGTCAGTGGGTCTTACCGGTGCTGGGGGATGGTCATTGGGTCTTACCGGTGCTGGGGGATGGTCATTGGGTCTTACCGGTGCTGGGGGATGGTCAGTGGGTCTTACCGGTGCTGGGGGATGGTCAGTGGGTCTTACCGGTGCTGGGGGATGGTCATTGGGTCTTACCGGTGCTGGGGGATGGTCATTGGGTCTTACCGGTGCTGGGGGATGGTCAGTGGGTCTTACCGGTGCTGGGGGATGGTCATTGGGTCTTACCGGTGCTGGGGGATGGTCATTGGGTCTTACCGGTGCTGGGGGATGGTCAGTGGGTCTTACCTGTGCTGGGGGATGGTCATTGGGTCTTACCTGTGCTGGGGGATGGTCATTGGGTCTTACCGGTGCTGGGGGATGGTCAGTGGATCACCAGGGCTGTAGTAGTTGCGTCCAATCTGCTGCATATTCAACATTCTCAGGATCCTTTGCAATGACATGAATATGAAAACCACTAAATCACACCTCAAGTCAAGATTTATACCATCCCAAGCAGCACTTACAACCATTACATTTGCAAATTGTATAAATATTATACATTCATCAAACTAATATAGTCACCAGCATTACAAATGTGCCTTTAGGCTAATAGAAAGTCAACTTATCTTTCAATAGTTTTTCAAAGCATAACTGACCTTCTGAAGAGGATGTTGTAAAACTGCAGGCATACTGGAGAAGTAGGCGGTAGCTCATTTGTTAGGGTAACTTTAATGTGCACCTTATCTCCGTGCTTGGTCTCGGAGTAGCAGGGTCTCCTACAACAATAAAGTTGTACTGAATGAGAAACTAAAAGTTCAGCAGGGTATCCCACAGCTGTCTATAGACAGCGGCTCCGCTAAATGACTGCCGCTACAGACAAATCAAGGCTTCCATTAGCATTATACAATACACAGCGTAGGTAACGGGTGTAACTGCTTCAGACGACTGTACAGACCAATTCATGATACAATACAAACCCACAAGGTTATGTGGAAGTGGCACAATCTGTTATTTAAATACAAATTTGTACATTACTATTCATAAATGATTGGTTACATGAATGTTATGGCAGCTGCTTTAGAACCTCCATATCCAAGGTGGACAAATCTAAAATAGTCTAATCTAAACCAGTGGTAACTAGCTTTATCAAGCCCAAGATCACTTTTTAATCCAAAATCTAAGCAGAGATTTGTTTGCCCGTCACTAGTGTAGTCAGGCAAATACAAAAAAAATAAATTGTAGTCCATCCCGAAAGAATTGTAAAGAATATTTTTGGGGCCTTTTTTCACAGGAGTGGAGATTGACAGGAAAGTGGGTGGAGAGAGAGGGAGGAAATAACACACGTAGCAAAGAACCACAGGCTGGAGTGGAACTCCAGCCAGAGTCGCTATGAGGAGTCTCCGCCTACGTGGGCGCGGGGCTTACAGGGCGAGCTACAGAGAGTTGGCCCTCATTTCAACAGCCCCTTTTAAACGCCCACGTTGCCGACGCTTGTTCTCCAACAGGCTTACCGTGTTCGCTAACTTTATGGGCAAGAAGAGGACGGCTCCGTCAAAGCTGCGTGCTGAACCAAGTACTTTGTCATGTGGGTAAAGTAGAGCAGCGCGCAGCGCGCAGCCCGCGGGACTCCATGGGGGGCTGGTAGTCCACGTGGTACAGGTAAAGAACCCACTGGGGCCGGGATATGATGCTGAAGAAGTTGGTCTTTAACTGGATGGTGGAGCCAGAGGTACCTGAGATGGAGCACAAGATCGCCATCAAATACTCAACATGCATTTGTTGGGGTTTGCATATTTCTCCACATTTCCCAAACTTGTACCGGCTTAAGTTTGATGAGGTTTTGACAACAAATTTGAGACCGATAGCTGCATCAAATACTGCCTATTCATATTGGAAGTGGTAGTTACCATACATTCATCTTTATACCACCACGTGAAAGCATTATTAGCAATTACAGGCAGATTCAAAGTTGTCATGCAACTGATCAATCCATCAGATCTGGGTGGACACTCACTGTGTGATGTCACCAAGTTACAGACAATTTTAAAGGGCCTGCAATGTCTTATGACACTGGACCCTGGTGGTGCGATATGACTCCCTTAACTCAAGGAGACCATCTTCATTTAAGGGCCGTTGCAAAGGACTATATTAGATTGTCCGTCCACCCATCCTCTACCGCTTATCGGGGATCGGGGCATGGAGGTAGAAGCTCCAGCAGGGGACCCCATACCTCCCTCTCTAAAGCTATACGATTGTGAGCCATTAAAATGTCTCCAGTCTGCCTACAGCGCAGTAGCAGCCAGTGACCACTTGCCACTATTTGATATTTAATAAGGCACTAGTCACCCAGCAGAGCATAGAGTTCATGAAACTAACCATGGAGAGTTCAAAGAAGGAGGAAACTATTGGAACAACACTATCAATACAAACTACTATGGAGAACCCCAACATAGAACCGTGATAGTCAGAAGGCCAAGGCACTCACATTAAAAGTATTGGAACTTATAGGGCTGGACGACAGACATTCAGTGTTGTTGAAGACATCCGGTTCAGATGACATTGAGCCTGACTACTCTCCCAAATCTGAAGTGTTTTTCCAGATCCAATATAGACTGCTTAAGTTCAGTGATCTAAGCAAATACAAGCCGGCCTATAATAATAAAGTGTCAACATAGATTGCCTTCGCCTCATCCACTGGGGAAAGGCTAAATAAAAAAGAGCCCACATGGACCGACCCGACTTGGATGCCTTGACGTGCTCCATGGCCTGCCTGGTGTCGATTCCTGCATCATTGAAATCTCTACGGCGTCCACCTCGATCACCCAACTTCACTTGGTGGAACCCAGTGGAGATCTGTAAACATCTGATCAAAGAATAAACAGTTATTCATATTTTTTTTTAAAGGTGCCAAAGACATACAATGCATAGCAGTAAAAACACATTTATACTATAAAATGTATTAAGTCATACAGTGTATTAGTCACATTTACCAGCCAGAAGACGTAACTGCACCTGCGTAACTGGAGACGCAACAGCACAGCAGCACTGATAGTAGGGATGCTCATTATCGGCCGAGATTTACGCTAAACCAATCATTCTGAGCACTCCAAAACGGCCGACGCAAAATACTAACTTTTCTTGGTGCGCCGCAAAAATAACTACAATGTGTGTGAAGCAGAAAGGCCCGCAGCACCGCAGAAAGCTACCGGTAAATGCAGATCGACCATATTGGGCTCCTAGATCATTATTTTATTTTGGGTGGGTATGATTGCTCAACAGATGTGTGCTTTATCTTGTATTACCGTGCACTGCCGGTGGGAAGATGTACATGTTGGAGTTTTTGCGGTCTACCTTTCTGTTTTTAGAGCACTAAATGTTTCTCTCTGTGTGCGTGGAATCTGCTTGCTCACCGCAGCGATTTGATAGGTTGAGTAGCGTCACGTGAGATGATTTGATCTCTTGGCCGTAGTTTGAACAGTCACAATAAAACTCATAGAATTCTCAAAACCAGCCAGACAGCTGAAACAAGCGCAATTTATAGTCCGGAAATTACAGTAGATTAGATTCAAATTTATTGTCATTGCACAGCAAACATAATTTAGCATCTAACCAGAGTGCAAATGTTGCAGTAAAGTGCATGGTAATATAATTTACAGTTTAAATTTACAGGTTTAAAGACAGTCTAGGTATAAATGTGATATGAGCATGATAATAGGTATATGTATATACAGGTAAGTGATCATTTAACGTAGTGATCAGGGGTATGCAGTTATTGAAAGAGGATACAAATATATAGATGTAAATGTATATACAAGTGAGCATATATAAATGTATGGCAAGTATAAATGTATATGTATATACAGGAGTAGGAGCAGTTCTATCAACAGATTTAAATATATATTGCAGGTACAGTAAACTGGTATCTTAGTAATAACTATGCAAATAGAGAGGCAGGTAGTTGTGATCGTTTTTTTTTCTTTTCTTTTTTCATCAGAGTACTTAGTTGACGTTCTTTTATCCTTTCGCTAATCAAGCCCCTCCCCATTCGTTACAGAGGGAAACTTCAAAAAAAGCTTTCAAACAATTGTACTTTCGGTCTCATTAGTCAACCAATAGTCAATGTTGTATTTGCTTTAAATAAAAGGCCTAATCCCAATTCAAGGATATATCTTTGTATAAACACACTTCATAATGATATTTGGTTTTTTGGTCAGCCATCATGTTTACAGCGTATGAAGTTGTGGCAAATTAACCCAAACTAATAATAATAATAATAATAATAACAATAATATACCTTCCTTGGTCACCGGCCCTGGAGAACCTCTCATTCTTCCTCGTCCAACAAGGTCACCTTCAGCAGACACTGAGACATGCTCTGGAGCCTGAGGAAAGAAGAACTATACAACTGTGAGAACCTCCCACACATTACATTGAAAAAAATGTTATTTAACCAAACCCGATTATATCAAGAAATGTATAGTAAACAACTTCAATTTAAATTAAGATCATGTCATAGTTAAAAGTCATTCACTCATTAATGAATACAATGAATTATTAGTTTAAAACATTCAAAATTAGACTACAATTACACAGAATGTGAAGAAGAAACAGCTTTGTCGTAATGTCAAAGACGTCTATGTATTGTGTTGCAGAGATATTTACTTTAGTTAGCAATTGCCCAGCTAGTGCTGGCCGTATATCGCAATACCACATTGTACCTCAAGAGGCGCGGTCTTGTAGTAATACCACTTTGTACCTCAAGAGGCGCTGTCTCGTAGTAATACCACTTTGTACCTCAAGGGGCGCTGTCTCATAATACCACTTTGTACCTCAAGAGGTGCTGTCTCGTAATACCACTTTGTACCTCAAGAGGCGCTGTCTCGTAATACCACTTTGTACCACAAGAGGCGCTGTCTCGTAATACCACTTTGTACCTCAAGGGGCGCTGTCTCGTAGTAATACCACTTTGTACCTCAAGGGGCGCTGTCTCGTAGTAATACCACTTTGTACCTCAAGGGGCGCTGTCTCGTAATACCACTTTGTACCTCAAGGGGCACTGTCTCGTAGTAATACCACTTTGTACCTCAAGAGGCGCTGTCTCGTAATAATACCACTTTGTATCTCAAGAGGCGCTGTCTCGTAATACCACTTTGTACCTCAAGAGGCGCTGTCTCGTAATACCACTTTGGACCTCAAGAGTCAAGTCAAGTCAAGTTTATTGTGTATAAAGCGGTGATGTGAAAATCTTATGTGCAATACCCGACGAAAGACAGCAGTTATAAAAATAAGATAAAAATAGATAAAAATAGAATAAAAATAGAATAAAGTTTAAAATTAAAATAAAAAATAAAAATGCAATTTATAAAATGCAAAATATCAGCACAGAAAAGAGCAATATGTATATATAAATCAATGTAATAAAATATACATTGTTATATGCTATACGCCCTTGTTCAGCAGCCTGATGGCCTGACTGTGGAAGCTATCTCTAAGCCTATTTGTACGGCACTTGATACTGCGGTATCGCCTGCCTGACGGTAACAGTGAGTACAGTTTGTGGCTGGGGTGGGCAATGTCTTTTATGATTCGTTTGGCCTTGGCCACGTACCGCTGATTGTAAATATCCAGGAGGGAGGGGAGCTCACCTCCAACGATATACTGGGCTGTCCGCACCACCCTTTGAAGCGCTTTGCGCTCGAGTGCGGTGCAGTTCCCGTACCAGGCGGTGATACACCCTGTAAGAACACTCTCGATGGTGCCGTTATAGAATGTTCTCAGGATGCGGGGGCCCATGCTGAATTTCTTCAGACGCCTGAGGAAATACAGGCATTGTTGGGCCCTTTTCACCACGTATGTGGTGTGCGTGGACCATGTGAGGTCCTCGGAGATGTGCACGCCGAGGAACTTGAAGCTGCTGACCCTCTCTACTGCAACGCCGTCGATGGAGATAGGGCTGTGCTCTCCCCTCTGCCTCCTGAAGTCCACGATCAGCTCCTTGGTCTTCTTGATGTTAAGGGCGAGGCTGTTCTCCTGGCACCACTGCTCCAGCGATCCGACCTCCTCCCTGTAGGCTGTCTCGTCGTCGCCGGCGATCAGGCCCATCACTATCGTGTCGTCAGCAAACTTGACGATGACGTTGGAGCTGTGCATAGCCATGCAGTCGTGGGTGGCGCGAGAGACAGAGGCGCTGTCTCGTAATACCACTTTGTACCTCAAGAGGCGCTGTCCCGTAGTAATACCACTTTGTACCTGAAGAGGCGCTGTCTCGTAGTAATACGTCAATACGTCATAGCACAGATTCACTGGCTGTGTTCCATTTCACGGCGCATATGAAGACCGGTTACGTCACAGCAGCCACGACACGGCTGTCCCATTTCGTAGGCTCCTTCAAATGCAGCCTCCTTTCCCAGAAATTGAAGTGTGCATCGATGCACACTTATCGGCCCAGCATATCCCAGAATGCATTTCGCACCAACCAGTAAAGAATTTGAGCCCGGCTAAAAGCCGTTTTAGATTTCACTGTAGGACTGTAATTAAATCACTTTATTAAGTTTAATTATTTGTATTACCCGACAGTGTACCTATGTAGATTATACATATGTTGTCAGTTTATCCAAATAAAGTCGGTTTAGAAATATGCTACGGCGATTTCGGGAGCCGCTGGCGCGGGCCAGCTGGTCACCCAGTCCGCCACAAACCTAAACCTTCCTTAAGTACATCAATTAAAATGACTAATAAACTAAACAAAACACGCCTGTCTGGGTCCATTTTTAATAAGCAATCGATTTCTCTCGTATCAACCTCTCTAAACAAAAGCTTCTGGGACTATTTCTGCGGCTCGCGGCGATGGTGGCGCTTCGTGACGCATACAGGAAGTACTCCGTAGACACAGCCAGTACTGTTTAGCAGTTAGCTTTACACTATATTTTGGGCGGGAGAGACATTTCCTTCTTCTAAAATATATAGGAGGTGGTCAACCATGACTTTCAGCTAATAATGCTGCCCCTAATGTGACGGTGGACCAAATCTTACTCATTTGGACCTTTTAACGAAATATATGTTTACATTTCATGTTTTAAAAGTATAAAAACATAAAATAAAACCAACTTACCGCTCCCGGTGTGACGGTTTCCTGGCCTCGTGCACGACTTCGTGACCGCGCACGACCCGTCATGTTTCAAGAAAAGTCAAAAAAACACAAAAGGAACAAATTTTTAAATTAATGTACATACAACTGGCGTTATACAACATCTTTAAATTAGTAAAATGTGACATACATTTGGAATTGTACACATTAACTGGTTTGTACACTTTAACTGGTTTGACATTCATCACCACGAGTCAAATCAAAGATGGAGGGTACCACACGAGGATGCTATAGAAGTGAAATAATATAACAATATATAGAAAACTCTTATTCAGTGTGATATTATAAATAGTACTATATATATTTTATATATATATTTACATTTATATTCACTTTCTTACGAAGAGTAATTCTCGAAGACCGTCAATAACTAGTTTACTCAGCGTAACGATATGGATAACGCTGCGGTCGTGGTGTTTCAAAGACAACGTACATGCTAAATGATGACCACTAGGGGGAGACATGCCCCTTATATGTCGTGTGGCTTTCTGAATACAAGTTAAATATCTATCAAAACAATCGGATCATTTTCATTCATGTTCGACATAGAGCCTAATCTGATTATTATTTTAATAATTATTATTTAAAATAGTATTCATACTTTTAATGTTTTTCTCTAAGATTAAACAAAATTATATCAGAAAGGCATCTCATCATAATTTCACATTTCTTCATCTACATTCGCTTCATTCCTTCTCCTATCCAAAACAGAGCCAGGCACCTTGGAGGGAATGTGTCTAAGAAGACTATGGATTCAGACCTCAGAGACCCCGTCTGAAAGAAACAGTTTACCTCAGGAGAAAAAGAAGCATACACAAATGTGGGACATCCATGTCAATAATTGTGTTTAGTGTAATTCGTTTTCAAGACATTAAGTAGCCTATCCAAAAAGCTTCTTTGAATTCCTTTCCAGTAAATCATATTGAAAGAATTAAATGCAAAACAAATGGAAATGCAAACATATGAGGTCTGTATCATATTAAACTGTAAGACGTACCAGGCGTGCTCTTGTTATGAATAGGTGAGCAGTTTGGCCTTTGGCTAACTATGCCACTGATATTACTAGAATTGGCCCTGAAAACAATACAAGCACACAAGCAAAGTGAAACAAACTGTCACATCGAATACATATAAGAGCTCTTTAACATTCAGCCAAAACAGAAAGACAACATATGTGAGATGAGAGAGGGAGTGAGAGCGTGAGAGATCAGGGCTGTAGCCAGGGGTTACAAATAAGGGAGCTCCATTTCTTTACTATGTTTATGGATGACAAGCATTAACCATTGGCTGCTCCAGCAGTGTCTCAATTACTACCTGGCCGTCTTCAAATAAGATAGCTCAAACTATTGAGCATGGGCCGATGTAGGGCCATCTGGGAGGATCCTCCCCTGGAACTCTTTTAGTTATATTGTTGTGTAAAAGCACAATTTGAACACATTTTGAGATTGACACAAGTCCATTTAAGTCTGAGATGGGGGTGTTCCCTTTTAAATTGTTATTATTAAGGTGCTGTGTGGAATGTACTATTATTCTCCACCATTTTGCACATTACTGTGTTGCTCCGGACCCATGTCAAATTCCTATGCGTGTTTTTACAATGGTATATGACAATAAACCACTTTCTGATTCTGATTCTGGTCTCTACCTAGGCCTAAACAAATCACACTAAATGATTACAGTAAAGCAGCATGAATTACAAACTCAACAAGGTCAGTTATACCATAACATTTATTGCAATCCAAATTCAGCACTCACTGGATCGGTTTGCAGCGGAATGTGAAGCGGCTGGGATGAGGATCAGCACCTCCAAATCTGAGGCCATGGTTCTTAGCAGGAAACCGGTGGATTGTCTACTCCAAGTAGGGAGGGAGTCCTTATCCCAAGTGAAGGAGTTCAAGTATCTCGGGGTCTTGTTCTCGAGTGAGGGGAGTGGTATTGGGTGCACCGTTGTAACCTAAAGAGAGCTGAGCCAGAAGGCAAAGCTCTCGCTCTACCGATCAGTCTTCGTTCCTACCCTCACCTATGGCCATGAGCAATGGGTAATGATCGAAAGGACGAGATTGCGAATACAAGCGGCCAAAATGAGTTTCCTCAGGAGGGTGGCTGGTATCTCCCTGAGGGATAGGGTGAGAAGCTCAGTCACTCCTGAGAGACTCGGAGTAGAGCCGCTGCTCCTTCGCGTAGAAAGGAGCCAGTTGAGGTGGTTCGGGCATCTAGTAAGGATGCTTCCTGGTCGCCTCCCGAGGGAGGTTTTCCAGGCACATCCAACTGGGAAGAGACCACGGGGCAGACCGAGGTACAGGTGGGGTGATTACATCTCCACACTGGCCTGGGAACGCCTCGGGTTCCCCCAGTCAGAGCTAGTCCATGTTGCCAGGGAGAGGGAAGTTTGGAGTCCCCTGCTGAAGTTGCTACCTCCGCGACCCGATTACGGATAAGCGGGAGAAGATGGATGGATGGATGGCAATCCAAATAGACATTAAAGGGACTGCAAACATAAATGTATACAGAACTTAACCCCCAGTTTACCAGTTGTACAGTAAAACCAACACCGTCCAGAGTGACCAAACCTTACAGGTTTAAGATGAAGGGTTACTTATTACTGATGAGATTATGAGCATTATATACATTTTCATGTTTTAATAAACTAGAATTGTCGCAGTCAAAGTGCAACAGTACACATTACTTATAGCCCAATTGGTTGTGATATAAACATTCAACAAAGCCAACATGGCTTTACATGCATAACATGCATGCAACATAACGGAGAACGGAGAACCGCTTTCACAACAGGCGACTCCGATCACTACAAGAAGGCCAAGTATGAACTCAGAAAAGCCATCAAGAAGGGTCAATAGGCCTATGTCACACTTCCTGCTTCCGGAACGTTAAAAATCGCCGAGCAGTGCACTCCTACTTCCGGTAGTTACCCCAGATACGTGACAAACTGTGTCCGCCTCCTCTCCTCTCTGTTATTGTAGTGTACCGGGCTGCTCAATGTCAAAAAACAAAGACAGCCGTACCTCAGTTTACACAATTTCCCGAAAGACAAACTCCTCCGCAAGTCTTGTGTGAGGCTGATAAGGAGGGATGAAGGTCCCTCGTTTCATGTTCTCAGGGCTAGCGCGTATGTCTGCAGTTTGCACTTTGACAAGGAGAGCATATACGTCTCGAAAAGTCGGCGGAATAGGCTAATAATGTCGGGTATGTGTGTGATTAAAAGCACTGGTCCTGACCCCCACACACACTCCATCTCTCATCCAAATAGAGCCACACAATGTCAATGTCACAATTTTTACTTGTGTTACCAATGTATAATGTTTGTTACAAATGTGTGTCACGGGTTAGGTTTGGTGCCAAATGCTGCACACGGACACCAAAGGCAGATAGTGGTATTTATTACGATAAATATCACACAGACAGGGACAGGCAGAGATGTAGTCGGGGACAGGCAGGTGATCAGAACTGGGGCTGGGTAGATGAACCAGGCAGGGACAGGCAGAGGCATAGTCAGGGACAGGCGGTAGATCGAGAACCAGGCAGAGCAGACGAACCAGGCAGGGACAGGCGGAGGCGTAGTCAGGGACGGGCGGTAGATCGGGAACCAGACAGGGCGGGAAGGTCCAGGGCAGGCAGGGTTGGCAACGGGCATCAGTCCGGGTACGCTGAGTCCGAGAGTCTGTGTCATCAGGAACAATCTGGCAAAGTATGAGTGAGCAGGCGTAGGCTTAAATAGGCAGGTTGATTACAATGCGCTGCAGGTGTGGGGAAGGCGTGAATGAGGGTTGATGCTGCCCTCAAGGTGAGGCATGGTGAATAGCCATTGTGACAGATGTGGATATTTTTTATCAAAACTGTTGAAAGTATATCTAATAAAAATTATATTGGCTAATTAAGTCTAATATTGTGTCTTGTACAGTGATATCGCCGTCCATGTTACGTTGTGTTTTGCAGTGAGGGCCGTGCCACAATCTCCTTGTAGCGTAAACCTCGATCAAGAGAGACTAGTAGCTTGCAGAAAGTATTTATTTTTGTTTGCGTACTTTAGGGCAGGGGTTCTCAAACTTTTTGGGGCAAGGGACCCCTTACAAGGGGGAAAAACAATTTCAAGGACCAAAATCTAAATCATAACACCAATTAAAAATATGCTTATTACCATTTGTACTCTAAGATGCCATTGGAACTATTTGGATTTTGGATTTCTAAAAATGTTCAACCAAAATACCAGTTTCATTGTACAAAAGAAACATATTTCAATTTGAATCATGTCAATACTACTTGTATACTTTGTATATTTATATGATATACTTGTTATAACAGTAACAAGACGTAGTCCTGTGACTATGAACAGTTACAAGATGAACAGTTACAAGACCTAATCCTATGACTATGAACAGTACCAAGACATAGTCATATGACTATGAACAGTAACAAGATGAACAGTAACTACAGTAACAAGACATTAACCTATGACTATGGACAGTTAAATGATGTGGCATAGTCCTAATAAACCCAGAAATTTATTCAAGATTCAATTCAAGATTCAAGATAACTTTATTTATCCCGAGGGAAATTAAGGTACAACAGTTGAAATCAGGGGGAATACATGCACACAAAATATACTAATACCTAAAAACTAAAAACTAAATAACAACAAACTAACTAAACAAAACTAGTATGAACAAAATATAACTAAATTAACTCTAAATGAAATCTAAATGTATTGATAGAAATATCTATCAATATAAATGATATATTATAATGACCAGTCTAAGGCTGACTTTCATTGGAACTATGTAATATAAAACTTTCAACCCAAATAATTCAGACCTGTTTCATAGTAATAAACATTCATGTTAATAACACTTATATACTTTCAAACAGAGGGTCATTTTATTCTAAATTAATTTTGACTCAACTTGACAGCATTTATATTAAATAACTAATTGATCCTAAAAGCTTTCAGAACAGTTAACAGTCAAAGGATGAACAGTAACAACAGCAACAAGACATCATCTTATGACTATGAACAGTAACAAGATGAACGGTAACAACAGTAACAAGACAGTCTTATGACTATAAACAGTAACAAGATGAACGGTAACAACAGTAACAAGACAGTCTTATGACTATGAACAGTAACAAGATGAACGGTAACAACAGTAACAAGACAGTCCTATGACTATAAACAGTAACAAGATAAGAGGTAACAAGACATCATCCTATGACTATGAACAGCAAAACAGATGGCATAGTCCCAATGAACCTTTTATTAGTGCTTCAACTTTCAAATAATGAACGTATTGCTCCTTATTCAAATCATTGTCAGAAAGCTCTTTACAAATCCTAACAGAAGTTATCATAACAGCATTTCAGAACACATCATAGTAACTCAGCCCATTCCCCTGTTTTTTGGCAGATGTATTCCTTGCTCTGTAAACAAAAACATTCTTTCGTTTTTTCCTTATATAAAATATACCGGGTTCTCTGTAATCAGATGTCGCTTTAGCTTGGCTGGCTTCATGGCTTCGTTGGCACCTGAAGACGCAAGACACACTTAGGTCTTTGGTCTGTTGTGTGTCCACACCAGATCGTTGGAGATCTGAAGCTTTTTGCACTATTCAACACATATATATTTAGTACATATCCATCAGTCATTTTATTGTTCTTTGTATTGTTCTTTTTATTGTGTACAGTGATGTATAGTATAAGTATAGAACATAATATAGAATATATTGTTAAATTGTAGGAAGATCATACTGTGGGAGGGAATGGGGAGTAAGCATTCCACGCCCCCATCCTCATCAACGCAGTGGAGGTCGAGCGTGTCTCCAGCTTCAAATTCCTGGGGGTCCACATCTCAGAGGACCTCTCCTGGTCCCTCAACACGGCCTCACTGGTAAAGAAGGCTCACCAGCGTCTCTTCTTCCTGAGGAGACTGAGGAAAGCCCACCTCAGATTCTGGTGAACTTTTAACCTGCTCCGCTGCTTCAGTGTGAAAGCCTCCTCACCATCTGCCCTGCAGAACTGCTGCCGCTCCCTTGCACTCTGGTTAGATGCTCAATTATTTTCGCTGTACTGTACTTGTGCTGTGCAATGACAATACATTTGAATCAAATCTAATCTAATTGTACTTGCATTGTTGCATATGGCAAAATAAAATCTTGAATCTTGAATCTGTACTCTCGTAGTCATTGCTAGGTGTAACCTCCACACCTAGCAACGACTACGAGAGTACAGATTCAAGATTCAAGATTTTATAGTACAGTACAGTACAGTACTAGTACAGTATAGTAAGTACAGTACAGCAAAAATAATTGGTGGTTATTTTAAGCAGCCTCACCCGAGTCAGGCTGACACTCCTCCCCTTCAAATGCATCTCCGATGTAACGCTGATTGCTAAGGCCTACTTTATAGACACTTTTATAACAAAATTATAACAATAAAAAAAATATAACATGTCAACCAGCTTCACCAATATAATTAGTTTGTCAATCACTTTGTTGCGCCGATTGTGTCTAAGATAATTGATAAGACATTACGTATCTTTTTTTGCGACAGCGCATTTCAATTACGTTAAAGTGACACTACAGTGAGTTCATCAGAATGCAAGTAATGTCTGTACAGAGTTTTGGTGGGGGGGGGGGAGTTGAACTGTCTGAGGAAGAGAAGAAGATGAAGAGGAGGAGTCAGGGCCTGGTTACCATGGTTACCGTGGTCGCCATGGCCCCGATGGTGATGAAGTAGCACTGGCTGAGGACCAGGAAACGGCGCTTCAGCTCCTCGGCGAGGGTCTGGATGGCCTCCTGCTGCTCACCCCCACTCAGGGACATGCCCTGAGATACAGACAGAGAGGATATACAGGTACAGAGACCAATGAGTGCAGCGGTATGTTGGGGTCAAGCCCCGCCTCCACCTTGGCACTCTGGATCATGTCGTTGATGGCCCACACGCATTTGTCCACGGCCACCAACTAGGGAGAATGATACACACACAGTGAGTCAACCTCTCTCTCTCGCTCTCTCACTCTCACCCACCCAACCCAGATATAGGAAAGGTAGTAGGAACCCAGATATAGGACAGGTAGTAGGAACCCAGATATAGGACAGGTAGTATGAACCCAGATATAGGATGGGTAGTAGGAACCCAGATATAGGACAAGTAGTAGGAACCCAGATATAGGAAAGGTAGTAGGAACCCAGATATAGGACAGGTAGTAGGAACCCAGATATAGGACAGGTAGTAGGAACCAGATAGAGGACAGGTAGTAGGAACCTATCTGGAAAATCAAGATTCAAGAATTGTTTTGAATTCGTACAATGAAATGCTTACTCCCTCTCCTATTCTCTCCCGCAGTATGAAATTCTAGAACAATACTAGAAAAATACTACACACAATAAAACAATGTAATCATCTGGGAAGAGCTTTGTGCCCTCGGGTTCTCATGGGTTGTGTGTGTTTAGTGCCTTGTGTTGTCTATGCTCTTCATGTTTTATGTGATGTACACCTTGTGTCAATGAATTTTCCTCTCTGGGTTACAATCACATCTAAGAGACAGCATTGATGTTTGACCTGCCTATGTGCCTATTCTTGACTCGCAAAATCAACACTGTTTTTTAGGTAATACAATAGGCCTATATCACGCCACAGTTGAAAGCCGGAAGTACCCGTTAAAAATCGCTGAAGCAGTGTATCCCAAGTTCCGGTTAGTGCATTCACCTTGGCATTCACCATGGAGGACAGTTATCGCTGGACAACATCGCTGCATAACCTTCCAAAAGTCGGTCCAGACGATGTGGTTCAACTAGTGAGTGAACACTACAGTGAAGAAGTCTAAATCCGAATCATACAATTCCCCGACATTGACCAGACGCTGACCAGAGCCGCGGAAATAGTCCAACTAGAAGCTTCTGTTTTGAGAGTTTATACGAGGGAAATCAATTGCGTATTAAAATGGATGATTTGTATTCAGTATTCTTTTTAACTGATGAACTTAAGGAACTGAAGTTTCACCGCCGGCGTCGACGTTTGATGTTATTTCGGCTAAGAGAGAACCATGGGCAGGTAAATAAAGATTTGTTAATCTTGGTAAAGTGGTGTAAAGCGAACATTAAAGTGAAAAAGCTAACAAAGCAACAATTTAGACAAGTTAGTTAATGTAGTTTATATGGCTTATATATCATTTATTGTATTTAGAAAACCTTAACCTTAACCATACTTTCATACATTACACTTTAATATACCAAATTGTTTTGTCATAGATCAGCTAAAATAGGTTGAGTAGACTGATGATAGATAGATAGCCTTTAAGCCTGATCTGTCTAAGCTCTCCACAGTATTTAGCTGTTTATCTAACCATTTGTTGTCACCTTTCCCGTAACAGCCAAGAATGTATATGAGGATAAATCTCAATGTCCCTGTGCTACTACGATTTTTTTTAATGACACTCGGCCTGATTTTCGGCTGAGCAGGGAGGCCCTGGCTGTGCTAATGAATCTACTCAGCCAGGAACGGAGACATGGGTGGGGTGCCACAATCGAGACCCTGGTGTTCCTCTTCTGGCTGTCAAGTGGGACATCATACAGGGTGGTCTCCAGGGTCTTCGCAATGCCTCGTACGACTGTCCACCGCATCGTCCACAGGGTCACTGAGGAGGCGGTGGACATTCGGGACAAAGTGATCCATCTGCCGAAGACGCCGGAAGACCTGGAGGCAATTTCCCATGGGTTTACAGGGCTGGCAAGACACAGGGCCTTCAACAAGGCTGTTGGAGCAATCGACGGCTGCCATGTCCGCATCATGCCACCAGGCGGCCCTGAATGTCAGTGCTATGTGAATAGGAAGCTATTCCCATCCATTAGTCTGCAGGCTGTTTGTGACCATCAGGGCCGCTTTATTGACACGTACGTGGGCTGGCCGGGGTCAGTGCATGACGCTAGGGTACTTCGGCACAGCCCACTGTACAGGGGGTCAGTCTACCCTCTTCCAGGGCACTTTATACTTGCGGATGGCGGGTACCCATGCCTCCAACAACCCCTCCCCCTTATCACTCCCTACAAGAGGCCCATTCGAGGTGTGGCTGCCCAGCGCTTCAATGGCCATCCTTCCAGGGCACGCTCCATTATAGAGCGTGCCTTTGGGATGATGAAGACCAGGTTTCGGGCCATCTTCCTGCAAGCGCTGGAGGTGAACCACACCTTCGTACCTCAGGTAAGTAATCATTCAACAGAATCTTTTTAGAATACTGGATAACAGTTAATCACACAGGAGGCATTATTATTTAGCAGGAAGTATACATTTTTTTGAACAATGTTTTTTCAGGTCATAACAACATGTGCCATGTTCCACAACATCTTCCTGGGGGCTGGTGACATCATGCCCCCGGAGGATGAGCCTGGGGAGGATGAGCCTGGGGAGGAGGAGCCTGGGGAGGAGGAGCCTGGGGAGGAGGAGCCTGGGGAGGAGGAGCCTGGGGATGAAGGGGAGAATGGTTTGGAGGCAGTAAGTGGTACTCCCTGGCGTGACCAGCTGTCTGCAGAGGTGTCTGCCCTGGAGGAGGCGCCCCCTGACCACGACTACTGTTAACCGGCAAGTATAATATTTAGAAAGTTATAATTCCTATTAATATATATATATATATATATATATATATATATATATATATATTAATAGGTATATATGCCGTTTGAAATATTATGGTGAGATTTATTTTGGTGGAAAAAAGTGGAATTTTATTCTTGCCTCCTTCTGAAAATATCTTAGTGACATGGCAGCCGTCGATAGCCAGCCCTGCAAACCCAGCCGATGGACGGCGGTTAAAAAAGTTCAAAATTATTCTAATGTTTTTTGTATATAGTTGTAAATGTTATACATTATTAAAATACAAATTCATATCTTGTGAATAGATGAATGCATGAAATAAACGAACAACATGAAAAACAATTCAACAATTTCTTCTAATTCAAATTCATTTTATTTATTATTATATTATGGACGATTTGCAATTTTTTCCAAAAGGATAAGCAGACGATCTGTCTCCTCTCCTCTGCCTCTCGCTGTATCTCATGTCCTCCCTCATCAGCTCTATAAACTCGTCATCTCTCCCTCTCTTCCTTCTTGCTGGCTCTGGCTCCCTTTCCTCCTCCTGCTGGTCACCCACTGCTGAACTTGGCCCTGGTGTGTCCTCAGGGATGGAGGCAACCAGGACAGGGTGTGCAATGGAATGCCTCTGTCCCAACACCTCATCCATGAGGACAAACCACGGCCAAGTTGCAGCAGTGTGTTTCCCACTCACACCTCCTGACCCTGGACATTTGCAATCCTAAGGCAGAGAAAATCACTCATGGCAGTTAACAACATCAGCAAAAGTGATTTTATTAACTTGCATGATTAAAACAAACAAATATAATTTGTCCAAAATGTACATACTTTGTATTTTTTTTTTAGGTTGTCCCATTTTTTTTTGACCTGCGCGGGCTTAACAAACGCCAACAGGTCCAATTTTTCCAGAATTGTCCTAATCACAAAAGGGAAGCACTTATTGATCATGTCAATACAGGGATGGAAACTGAGAAGATTGGAGAAGGTGACACAGCAGGAAAAATGGGCTATTGTTGCCTTACCTCCAGGCCACACTCGCTGAGAACTTTGCCCCAGTGAACAGGGCGTCACTTTCCCCCCTTTCTCTAATAAACTTGATAGTAAGCTCATTGCTCCCTAAAATAAAACAAAATGTTAAAAGTTATTTTTGCTTCACATCACATCACCAAGCAAAAGCAGCTTCAGTAGCAACATATGAGTTAGCCGTGTAATCAATCCCTACGTGTGTAACTGTACTGGACTTGTGATATTGAACTGTCTGAAAACAAAGAAAGGCTCACAACCTTTTCTAAATGTTTTCATCTTGGTCCATTTATGTCCGTATGCCGAAGTATTATGAAGTATAGATTATCTATTAAATCAACACAATCTCGGCAAGATATAAGGCAACCTCTGAAAGTTTGAAAATAACATTAAGGCCTGTAGAAACGTGTTGACTCATTGCAGTAATGTAAAGTATTCCAAGTATTACAATTTAATAGAAATGTGAGGTTTTAATGTAGTGTTCTAATCACTTATATCGTAAGCTATTAGAGTGAAATGGCACCCAATACTTACATTTAAAAGCCACTTCTCCGGTGGCTTCATTTTGCGATACCATTGTAAATAAAACAAGCGCAAACAAGCGCAAAACAAGCGCAAAACAAGCGCGAAACTGAGCGCGAGTCTTCTTCCTCTTTCATCTTCATCTTCCTCATATAGGTTTGTGGCAGCCTGGGAGACCAGCTGGCCATATATATATATGCATGTATCAAATATATATGTATGTATATGTATATATATGTATGTATATATATATGTATATATATATATATATGTGTATGTATGTATGTAAAGAACATATCAAGTGGGAACGTCAGAACTTTCAATGGCAATGAGGTTTTAAAAGTTAGTAAAAGTTGAAAAGCGGGGTTGACGTTTAAGACGTGAGGCTGCAAAGTCCTGAGCTCTGCAGGCAACTTTGACTCATATTGTCATTTTAGTGTGTAATACACCAAGAAAATACTAACATACATTTTTTACATGGTAGCTACGTTGGTCTATTAATTTGGGCACAGAGAGAATGTTTATTCATGGTAACCCTATATTTTCATAATGGCTAATCGTGAAAAGAACCAAAAATGTGGTCAAGCTAGCGTTGCTGCTAGCAAAGAAACAGCTGCCGTAGTTAAGGCACTCTCCACATATTCAGGGGAGAAGATTATGACGGCGATTGAGCACAAAAATGGCCACTCAAACGGCTGCCCTTCGCCAAGAAATAGTTTCCATCTGTCAAGAGCTGCATACGACCGTCAGCTCTCTACAGTCTGCTAGTGTGCAGAATGTTAACTGCATTGATGACCTACAACATGGTCCTTAAAACTACAGTAAAATGTCTAAAGTCTTGTTCAAGTGAAAAAAGTTTGGATTCGCCTCGTTGGAATTGAGGAAGGTAAAGAAGAAAATAACCCACGGCAGTTCTGTGTGATGGTGCAAAAGGAGATACTGGATCTCGAAGATATTCCATGCTTAGACCCTGGGCATCATGTCATCACGTCACGTCACTAAGCAGTTATATGTTGCAGTAACTCTCCTCATCCACCAATGGGCTGAAATAAGGTCGACAATATTTTATTTTATTTATTTGCTTACTTATTTGTTTTCCTCTTTATTATAAATACACTGTATATACACTTTATACTTTTCTATTTGATCAAACAATATGTTTATTGTGTTTATTTTAGTTTGTTCTCATTCTGTCACACTTACTTGCACCACTTTATGTTTTGCGTTTGGTTTACCAACATGGTATGTTCTACCTTCTATGTTGGCTAGCCTATTGTGTTTGTAGGAGCCATATCTGTTTGTTTGTTTCTTTCCTGGTATACATCAGGTCTCCACCGGGGGGCGACGGGGGTATCATTTATAAGCACAGGTGGAGGTAATCAGGTGCGGTAATGGAGGCTGCTGATTCATTCCTTTGTTACAGGTCACCATCGCACTTTCTTTTTCTTTATTGCATCAACCGTGTCATGTTTTGTTATTTTTTTACCGATCAATAAATGGGAACATCACCCGAACGTGAACAACCGTGTGGACAGTTTGTTAAAGTGCGTCAAAAACAGTCTACGCACCCATGCCGGAGTGACTACAGGAGGGCAGGATAGTCGCTATAGTGTTATTTAATGACATAAAGTGTGCTATTTTTTATTGCACATGGTATTTTGAACTGCTTATTTTTGACCTTTGTTGTCTGCTGAGCTTTGGGTTGGTTAAGTTTTAGCTAGAGACCCAAGTTAGTGAATCTGGGCTTTTTTGCCCTGGGGTTCATGCACTTAGTTTAGTGGGTAGTGCTGGGGGGTGGGTTGTAAATATATTATTCTTGCTGAAAGTTGTGTTTTTGTTTTCTCTATTCTTTCTCCATCCACTTGTCCTTTTTTTCCTTTTTATGTAATCTTTGCCAGAGTCACAGAGTCCACCTGTTCTTCTACTTGTGCCCGTTTAATATCATGTACGTAGACAGCAATGGTTAATTTAGCACACTCTCTAGGGGGAGTGGACAGTCAACTAACTTTACTAATTGGAATATGAAGGGACTTAATCATCCTATTAAACGTTCTAGGGTACTTGCCCATCTTAAGCAACAGACATAGCCTTTGTGTCACAAAGGTGTGTGGTGAGGTTGGACCCAGAACACAGGCGGAGACCAGAAAAGGGAGAACAGGGGTTTTATTACGGCACAAAACACAATCGATTGTTATCTCCAGGACCGACGAGGGATCTGGGACCGGGAGATCGAGGTGCGTCGATCCGACAGGTAGCAGACGTAGGGATAGTTGGGACAGGCGATGGGTCGGGTTACCGGGAAGTCAAGGTGCGTTGAGGTGGTGCGTCGAGGTGCGTCGATCGTCTGGACCGACGAGGGGCTGGAACAGCAGACGAGCGGGCTATCTCTCTGACAGTCCGTAGCAGGGTGATCAAAAGCCAGGGATGAATGTCACCTGGGGACTGGTAGCGTACCGGTTACACATAGTACGAACGAGCGACGTCTCTCACTGACGCCGCTGTATAAATAGCCCCCAGGTGAGATCAATGGCAATTAGCCACGGTAATGGTTGGCAGGTGCGTGTGTGTGCGCCTCTAGCGCACGTGGCCTGGCAACGCCCCCTGTCAACCGAAAGACATGTATGTTAAAATATTACTTTTTGTGTTTGCTTATCTGCTCATATTATTGTATTTTATAAAGTAAATTTATATAAAATTATTATAAAATTATTACAAAATTATTGTTCAATAATATAATGTTTATAGTCTCTAGGGAACTGAAAGTTTATATATGTTCATTTAATACAAATGTAAATGTCAATTTGCGAGTCACATGACCACAGTTTGTCACGAGAGGGGAGTGGGTTGGACCCCGAACGCAGACGCCGACAAAGTGGAGCGATACGAACGGCTTACAGGAACACACACAAAGTCACAAGGGTGCACTGGGGAGACGATCCGCGGAGTACCGGCAGGTAGTTGACCAGCGAGTAGTCCAAGACGGGGGGAAGGAGTCTGTGTACCGGGATATCGGGTGCGAAGTACCGGCAGGGGTAGTAGGCAGGCGATGGGTGCGAAGCATCGACTCTGATGGTCCGCAGGCGGCGTCGGGTGCGAAGTACCGGCCGGGTAGTGGCAGGCGATGGGTATCAGACGGGAGAACTACGTGCAGTATAGGGTAACGACCTCACGCTGGGGTAAAGGAAAGACAACGTATATATACCCCAGGTGAGGTGAAACAATTACACAGGGAGATTGTGTCCAGGTGTGTGTGTGTGTGCCGCCAGCGCACATGGCTTGGCCACGCCCCCTGCCAACCACCGTAGCCGTGAGAGTACCCCCCCCCCCTCAACGGGCGCCTCCTGGCGTCCAACCGGGATTGAAGGGGTGTTCCCGGTGACAGTCAAGGGAAAAGAACGGATCCAGACAGTAGCGGCGCGGGGCCAACCCCGCTCCTCTGGACCGTCTGCGTCCCAGTGGATGATCCGGGGGGGTGGAGGAGATTTGGTGGGCGGGCGGGGCCCGGGAAGAGAGCCACCCCTTCTGCCCAGGTCGGTAGGAGTCCTCTCTGGAGGTCTCCTCTGGAACCTCCTCCAGGAGTCTCCTCTAGGGGTCTCCTCCGGGACCTCCTCTGGAGTCCCTTTCCCTTTCCCTGCCGGCAGTGACGGGCACTGGTGGGGCCAGTCCAGAGAATCCCACTGCCAGTCAAGTCAGCAGCCCAGGCCTCTGGTCTCCAAGACTAAGGAGGGGGAGGGTGTGTCACCCTGGGGTGCTGTACGGGGTTGGGGGGTGTTTTTTCGTTTTTTTTGCTTGTTAACCATGAAGAGTCCGGGTTTAGGTTTATTTTTGTATTGGGGGGGGGAATTACACCAGTGGCAGCTGGTGGTTGTAGAAAGACATAAATCATTAATCTGGGATTGTGGTGAGACAAGAAGTCTATTTCTGAGATGCTGAATTTAGGAAAATGGTCAAATCTCATACTCATCTTAAATGATCTCAATTTGTGCTGTGACAGCTGTTCTTCTTACACATTCAATAGATGGTCTGACCACATAACTACATAATGCAAAGCCTGGGCGACTAGTGGGAATGACAGTTGTATTCTGTTCTTCACATGACAATATAGGTGTCACGATGAGGGGTGTGGGTTGGACCCCGAACGCAGACAACGACACAGTGGAGCGATACGAAAAGCTTTATTCAAAGCACACACAAAACACAAGGGGAAACGGGGACAGTCCAGGGGTCGGTGTACCGGGAGGTCGATCCGCGGAGTACCGGCAGGTAGTAGGCAGGCGACAGGTATCAGACTAGTAATCCAAATTACCGGGGTGCTCGTATGAACCAGGGAAACGCGAGACCGGCGGGTGACGCGGGATAGGTACCGGAACTGGATCTCCGGGACATCAGCGGTGATGTCCGTCCAGAATGTCCGACGTCCAGGTCTGTTCCCCGGACCTGGAGTACCTGATGCTTATGTGCCGTCCATACTGGCTACCTCGGGAGTTTACAGCGGTAACCATGACCGCTGTTTACATTCCCCCACAAGCCAACACGGACACAGCGCTGAAGGAACTGTACGGGGCTATCAGCGAACAGGAGTCGGCCCACCCCGAGGCTGCTCTCATCGTGGCGGGGGACTTCAACAAGGCGAACCTGAAGAAGGTTCTCCCGAAGTTCTACCAACACATAAAGAGCAACACACGGGGCGAGCGGATCCTCGACCACTGCTACACTCCCTTCCGTGATGGCTACAAGGCCCTCCTCCGCCCACCGTTCGGCAAATCAGATCACCGCTCTATCCAGCTGCTCCCCGCCTATAGGCAGAGACTGAAGCAGCAACCGATCGCTGTGAGGGAGGTCCAATGCTGGTCGGACCAATCAGATTCTACGCTGCAGGATTGTTTTGATCACGCTGACTGGCACATGTTCCGCGTTGCCTCGGACAATAACATCAACGAGTACGCGTCGTAGGTCACCGGGTTCATCAAGAAGTGCATAGATGACGTTGTTCCGACCAAGTCGGTTCGGATATATCCCAACCAGAAACCGTGGATTAACGGCGATGTTCGCGCTGCCCTACATGCGCGTAACGCCGCCTTTGGTTCCGGGAATACGGAGGAATATACGAGAGCCCGTTACGACCTCCGTAAGACCATCGTCACTGCCAAGCGGGAGTATAAGGACAGAGTGGAAGATAAATTCAAGAAACACGATGCGAGGGGTATGTGGCAGGGGCTGCAGAATATAACGAACTTCAGAGGGAGAACCAGTTGTGTAGAGAACTCCTCTACCTCCCTCCCAGGAGAGCTAAATACATTTTTTGCTCGGTTCGACGTAAACGGCAGCCCGCCGAAGCCAGCACCGACTGGGGAGACCAGCCAGCTGCGCATCTCGGAGGCGGATGTGCGCCGCACCTTTAAGCGGCTGAACATCCGTAAGGCGGCAGGCCCCGACGACATCCCGGGCCGCGTCCTCAGAGCATGCGCAGACCAGTTGGCAGGAGTCTTTGCAGACATCTTCAACCTCTCCCTGTCCCAGGCTGTTGTCCCCGCGGTCTTCAAGATATCCACCATCGTGCCTGTCCCTAAACAAACCAAGGTAACATGCCTGAATGACTACAGACCTGTGGCCCTCACCTCGATCGTTAGCAAATGCTTCGAGAGGTTGGTCAAGGACTTTATTTGCTCCGTGTTACCTACCACGCTGGACCCATGGCAATTTGCATATCGTCAAAATAGATCCACGGACGACGCAATTGCCATGGCCCTCCACACTGCCCTTTCCCACTTGGAGGGGAAGAACTGTTATGTGCGAATGCTGTTTGTGGACTACAGCTCAGCATTCAACACAATAGTTCCTGCCAAGCTCGACACCAAGCTGAGAGGTCTAGGCGTACCCCCATCCATGTGCAGCTGGATACTGAACCTCCTGTCGGACCGCCGCCAGGTGGTGAGGATGGGCAGCACCACATCAGAGCCACTGACCCTCAACACGGGAGCCCCCCAGGGATGCGTGCTGAGCCCTCTCCTCTACTCCCTCTACACCCACGACTGCATGGCTATGCACAGCTCCAACGTCATCGTCAAGTTTGCTGACGACACGACAGTGATGGGCCTGATCGCCGGCGACGACGAGACAGCCTACAGGGAGGAGGTCGGATCGCTGGAGCAGTGGTGCCAGGAGAACAGCCTCGCCCTCAACGTCAAGAAGACCAAGGAGCTGATCGTGGACTTCAGGAGGCAGAGGGGAGAGCACAGCCCTATCTCCATCGACGGCGTTGCAGTAGAGAGGGTCAGCAGCTTCAAGTTCCTCGGCGTGCACATCTCCGAGGACCTCACATGGTCCACGCACACCACACACGTGGTGAAAAAGGCCCAACAACGCCTGTATTTTCTCAGGCGTCTGAAGAAATTCAGCATGGGCCCCCGCATCCTGAGAACATTCTACAACGGCACCATCGAGAGTGTTCTGACAGGGTGTATCACCGCCTGGTACGGGAACTGCACGGCACTCGAGCGCAGAGCGCTTCAAAGGGTGGTGCGGACGGCCCAGTATATCGTTGGAGGTGAGCTCCCCTCCCTCCTGGACATTTACAACCAGCGGTGCGTGGCCAAGGCCAAAAGAATTATAAAAGACATTGCCCACCCCAGCCACGAACTTTACTCACTATTACCGTCAGGCAGGCGATACCGCAGTATCAAGTGTCGTACAAATAGGCTTAGAGATAGCTTCCACAGTCAGGCCATCAGGCTGCTGAACAAGGGCGTATAACATATAACAATGTATATTTTATTACATTGATTTATATATATATATTGCTCTTTTCTGTGCTGATTTTTGCATTTTATAAATTGCATTTTTTATTTTTATTTTATATTCCTTATTCTATTTTTTATTCTATTTTTTATTCTATTTTTTATTTTATCTTATTCTATAACTGCTGTCTGTCGTCGGGTATTGCACACAAGAATTTCACATCACTGGTTTATACTAAACTGTAAACTGTGAAGTGACAATAAACTTGACTTGACTTGACTTGACTTGACGTGACGTGAACAACGTGCAGTATAAAGTAACGACCTTACACCGGGGTAAAGGATAGACAAAGTATAGTATACCCCAGGTGAGGTGATTAGCAATTTGACAAGGTGATGGCTGACAGGTGCGTGTGTGCGCCGCCAGCGCACATGGCTTGGCCACGCCCCCTGCCAACCACCGTAACCGTGACAATAGGCCTACCATAAAGATAGTGCCAATGACACAGTATTTCATCCTGCCTCGCTATCTAATTTTGGTATTAGTGGGTAATTTAAGCAGACAAGCCAAACTGAATTCAAACCGATTGTGATCTGAGGGGGAAGAAGCCTTGTATTGATGAAAAAGGATCCATTAAGGATAAATATCGTTCTATGTTCTATGCATGTTATACCAAACAAAACAAACAGTGCGGCAGTTTAATAATGGACTTCAATTGGAAGCTTGTAAAGGACTGTCCTCCGTACAGTTATTTTCAAAGCTGTTGGTACTTTAATACGGGGGCATGATTGTTGTGCCTTCAAAGTGTTCAAATAGTAATATTATAAGTATTGTCACTGATTAATCTGTTACATTTATGTTGTTTATGTGTTTATTTTTATTTCTCTTGCTAGTTTATTTTTCAGTGACATTTTTAGATGGACATTTTAATGGATGAGCCTCCACTGATACACACAGTATATTGTGCTGCTGGTGCAGCAATCATAGGTCAGACTATCCGGGAACCATCACTTTATCGTGGTGGAGAGATATGGGTGTCCCTGTGAACCTGAGAGCTGTGTTGTCTGGAGCCTAGTGCTCCTGGTAGGGTCTCCCATGGCAGATTGGTCTCAGGGGAGGGGCCAGACTAAGAATGGTTCAAAGACTCTAATGGAAAAACAAACAAGAAGAAGTGAGGATACCCTGCCCGGAGGAAGCCCGGGGCCCCTTTCCGGAGCCAGGCCCAGAAAAAGGGCCCGTCAGCGAACGCCTGGTGGCCGGGTTAGCCACGGAGCCCGGTCGGGCATAGCCCGGAAAAGTAACGTGGCCACTTCTCCTTCCCGCGGACCCACCATCTATGGGAAGAACCACTGGGGTCGGGTGCACTGCCAGTTAGGTGGCAGTGAAGGCAGGGGGCCTCGACGGACCAAACCCAGCCAACAGAGACTGGCTTTGGGGACGTGGAATGTCACCTCTCTGGGGGGGAAGGAGCCTGAGCTTGTGCGGGAGGTGGAGCGCTACCAGTTAGATCTGGTGGGGTTTACCTATGCGCACAGCATTGGCTCTGGAACTAAACTCCTGGATAGGGGTTGGACTCTTTCCTTCTCTGGAGTTGCTCAGGTTGTGAGGCGCCGGGTGGGTGTGGGGAAACTCACAAGTCCCCGGCTGTGTGCCGCTATGTTGGAGTTTACCCCGGTGGACAACGCCTAAGGGTCATGGGCGGGAAAACTTTGACTGTTGTTTGTGCCTATGCGCCAAACAACAGTTCAGAATATCCTACCTTCTTGGACACCCTGGATGGAGTCCTGCATGGAGCTCCTATAGGGGACTCCATAGTCCTCCTGGGAGACTTCAACGCACACGTGGGTAACGATGGGGAAACTTGGAGGGGCATGATGGGGATGAACGGCCTACCTGATCTGAACTGGAGTGGGGTCTTGTTATTGGATTTCTGTGCTAGTCATGGATTGGCCATAACAAACACCATGTTCAAACATAAGGATGCTCATAAGTGTCTCCACATGGGCAAAGCCACAGGTGTTGATGAGATCCATCCAGAAATGCTAAAGGCTCTGGGTGTTGAGGGGCTGTCATGGATGACACGTCTTTTCAACATTGCATGGAAGTCTGGGACAGTGCCTGAGGAGTGGCAGGGGTGGTGGTACCCCTGTTCAAAAAGGGGGACCAGATGGTAATACAGGGGTATCACCTTACTCAGCCTCCCTGGGAAAGTCTGGAAAGGTGCTGGAATATACAAGGTGGAAAGGAGGGTTCGGCCCTGATTCCGCCCTGGTCGTGGAACAACGGACCAGCTTTTCACTGTTGTAAGGATCCTGGAGGGGGCTTGGGAGTATGCCTATCCGGTCTATATGTGTTTTGTTGATTTGGAGAAGGCATATGATCGGGTCCCTCGGGAAATACTGTGGGGGGTGCTGCGGGAGTATGGGGTGTGGGGGTCACTACTGAGGCCAATCCAAACTCTGTACCCAAAGCAAGAGCTGTGTCCGGATTCTCGGAAGTAAGTTGGGCCTGTTCTCATTGGGTGTTGGCCTCCGCCAGGGCTGTGCTTTGTCACCCATCCTTTTTGTGATTTGCATGGACAGGATTTCAAGGCGTAGTCATGGAGAGAGGGGTTTCAGTATGGTGGGCTCAGGATTGAATCGCTGCTGACCCGACCACGGATAAGCGGTAGATGATGGATGGATGGATGGAAGGTCAGACTCAGCGTGTCACATTAATCATGTTTTGCTTTCTAAAGTTTCACGCAATCTTTTGCTTATTTTACTGCGCAAAATAATCAATATGTTCTCAAAGTGATCCTGGACCAAAGGTTCCTCCACAGAGGGATCACAACATTTTTTGAACCCCTAATCTAAAGTGACATCAAAGCTCTTTGATAACCTCGACTTTGCGGATGACATTGCCCTTCTCTCTCACACACATATGCAAATGCAGGAGAAGACAGACAGACTCACACAAGCAGCAGAAAGACACAGGCGATGAAGATCTATTCAAGGGGCAGCAACCCCATCCTCATACACGGCGCCCCCTAGAGGAAGTGGAGGCCTTTACATACCTAGGAAGTGTGATGGACACCACAGGAGTGACAGACACGGACATAAAGAGCAGGATCAACAAAGCCAGGGTTATGTTTAACATCCTCCAGAAGATCTGGAGCTCCAAAACCATCTCAACCAACACCAAACTACGGGTTTTCAACTCCAATGTGAAACAGGGGATGCTGTATGAATCAGAAACATGAAAACAACAAAACAAACAACAACCAGACTGCGAAAATTCATCAACAACTGCCTTAGGAGGATCCTGAACATCTGGTGGAGGGACAAAGTCAGGAATGTTGACCTGTGGGAGAGAACTGGACAGGATCCCATTGAGACAGATCCTAAAAAGAAAGTGGAGCTGGATAGGACACACAATCAGCCAACAACATCACCCGACAAGCCCTAAAGTGGAACCCACAAGGGAAGAGAAAAAGAGGTCACCCAAGAACAGCTGGAGGAGGGATGTCCAGGCAGAGATGTCTTTGAGTGGGCAAAACTGGGGAGACCTTGAACAACTTGCCCCCAACCGAGTGAGATGGAAGACATTCATCAACGGCCTATGCTCCCTGGAGGAGCCAAGGGCTTAACTAACTAACTAACTAACTAACTAATCTAAAGTGATAAGAAAAGGCATTGTATACTGTATACTATAGGCATAATTCAACTATAGTATACAGTGCTTCTGAATTTAACTTTTAGTGGTTAGTTGAGCTTTAGTTTCCCCTTTTTCTTAGTTTGTTTCCTGTTTCGAATTGAGAATGGTTTACTCCCAAAAGGGTCTGTGAGTCCATATCAAGTTAGAGCTGGGCTGGGAAAGATTTTCAGTAATCCCAAAATATTTTACACAATAAATGTATCATATGGGTTTAACAGTTGAAAATTGAAGAATTGAAAATTCCACATGAATACAAAGCTACCGCATTCTATTAACTCAAACACGACTCCCTTTTAATATTATACAGGAACTCTGGGTATAACACACTCAAATGTAATTTAAAAAAATAGATTGTTCAGATACATCAATGTATTTACAAAAGTTCAAACTACAACTAACAAGATACAACCAAACTCTGTCCCACTTGTTTGTAATTATACATGTTCATATTACACCTGTGTCTTGTGAATCTATTTAATGTGTATGCATTATGTGACATAATGCATACACAATCCAACAAAACCTTGCATCGCTTCATGACACAGTGTCTGAAACAACAATGATCACCTAATTCATAGTTCCTCCTGAAAGAGAACCTGCTTATTCTCACAACCTTAATGCGCTGCAATGCTGTGACACCAACCAGACCATAATGGGCTATATGCACTAAGCTGTGTGAAGGACTTCCGGCTTCAAATTAAACTAGTAAACCTCTTCTGGTATATTTGTTTACTTCCAACTAGCAAAGCTACAGCTCCTGAGGTACTATTTCGACATGAATTCCCATAAGAAAATGCGTTTCAAAACAGGAAGAAACTCCGAACATTGTTGTGTTCCGCTTTGTTCGGCATCATCGAAATGTAACGGTAATTAGTTTCCATGGCTTTCCAACCCATCCCGACCTGAGAAGAACCCGACGCGGACATCCGATTCTATACCAGGTAACGTTAGACTGAAGTTGTGCTATTCAGCTTTTTATTTTATTTATTTTATCGTGTCCACAAGACAGTCAGTTACAAGGCTTGACTACAAGCTACTCAGCTAACTGTTTGACATCGACCAAAGTAAACATCAGTTCAACTATAAAGAATCCTATCGTAAGTCTTAGTACAAAATAGTTACTGTGCCTACTGCACATTGGTCAGATCATTTGATCAAGTTAATAAGGATAAGGTGGTAACGTGTTTGGGTGATCAAACATATTTACATAAGTTAACACTGCTAATATACACCATCTAAGGCATAATAGTTATCAAGGAAGGTTATTCAAGTTTGTTTGAGTAGGGAGAGAATGTAAAGCTAAGCATTTAGGAGGGTAGGCATCGTCTAGGAGCATGGTTCAGGAGCAATAACTGTTCTACTCATAATAACCTACTTTTCCATGAAGCAGAGGGTATATTTCTAATTGTTTTCTCTTTCTTCTTATATTCTGCTTCGTGATTCATCGCCAGTGGTGTTGACACAGCCGATGCTCCTGTGTGGCAGGAAGTGTTGTGTGCAATCACATCGTGGCATTGCTGTTCCAAACAGGTGTGCAACGATTACACATGGATCCACAAGTGCAAAGATCAATTAGAGAAAAAGCTGACCATTTCTTTTTCTACATATACATGCCAAGATACCTGTCTTTGAGAAATGAACATGGGCAAAACCCAGGTTCTTCAATGAAAGATTGGAATGACAAAATGTTATAAAATATTTTATTACAGTTCATTTTTCAATAATATTTTTTAGCCAATATGTTACAATAGTTCAATAATGATGTATGTACAATATGTTACAATGTACATTTTTACAAATCTATACAAATTACTTTAGATTCAACAGTTTGCTTACATTGATAATGTTTGTGTACATAAGATTTACAGAATGTTTAACAAAATGATCTGCCACTGGAATAAACTAAATTCACAAAATTAAATTGCAAAAACCTGGTGTTGAACCAATGCTTTACTTAACCCTTGCCTTAACTAATGCCTTGTTTTGGTAGTTTGACAACAGGAATGCCACTGTACACGTCTGCCAATAAGCCCTTTCATGGAGCAGTGAGATTTGTAGGTGGAGTACATCTCACTTTGCAGGAGTGGTGAGGATGGTGTCTGACACTTGAGCTCAGTGCAGTCCAAGATGACCTGGGTGTCTGGGAAATCTCAGAATTCCTCAGGGAGGTAAGCTTGCACTTCTGCAGGTGTGAGCCAGATGCATTGAGACCCCAGTGCAGTGGCTAGAACAACATGTCCATGTTACAATAATGCAGCTCACTGTGGACTGGTGTATGTTGAATCCATGCGCCGGGTCCCTCTCCTTCAAACCAACCGACAGGAAGACGAGGAAAAGAAAGAACTCATCGATTGGCTGGAGCAGCTGTCTCTGGAAGGTAAAAAAAGGTTACTGCTTTAAGTTATAAACTAGTAAGGCTGTGCTCTTGTTTGGCTAAATGTTTTATAATGGTTATGTGTACCATACCATGGGGGAAAACTGAGTTGCTGTAGTGCACCGGTGTATTTATAGGGGGCTGAGTCCTTTAGTGTAGCCTTCTGTAAATGCAATGGCATCCCACCCTCTGTTACTACAAAGCAGCTCAGACCATAACCTACCGTTGATGGACATGCTCTGGAGGCTCTTGGCTCTGGAGACCCGAACCATTTAATCAATTGAAGGCTCAATGAAACCCCAATGTCACGGCTACGGTGGATGGCAGGGGGCGTGGCCAAGCCACGTGTGCTGGCAGCGCACACACACACACCTGGACACCATTATCCTGTGTAATTATTAATCACCTCACCTGGGGTATATATACGTTGTCTTTCCTTTACCCCAGCGTGAGGTCGTTACCTAATACTGCACGTAGTTCTCCCGTCTGATACCCATCGCCTGCCACTACGCGGCCGGTACTTCGCACCCGACGCCGCCTGCGGACCATCAGAGTCGAGGCTTCGCACCCATCGCCTGCCTACTACCCCTGCCGGTACTTCGCACCCGATATCCCGGTACACAGACTCCTTCCCCCCGTCCCGGACTACTCGCTGGTCAACTACCTGCCGGTACTCCGCGGATCGTCTCCCCAGTGCACCCTTGTGACTTTGTGTGTGTTCCTGTAAATAAAGCCGTTCGTATCGCTCCACTTTGTCGGCGTCTGCGTTCGGGGTCCAACCCACTCCCCTCTCGTGACACCCAAAACGCCATCAGGTGGTCATAGCTTGGAAATGTATTAACAAAAAGACATATACATCTTGTCAGTCATTAATTAACAAAGTAAAAATCATACATGATCACCAAAATAATTTTAGCTGTAACAACTAAGCCAATGTCTCATCTCGTATGCATGACAGGCTGCAGCGGTCACGCAGTAGGTACATTAACATTTTGTATTAAGACTTATGATAGGATTCTTTATAGTTTAACTGATGTTTATGTAACCAAGTTAGTTTGTAATTTCACCAAATCCAGATTTTTATGTTTTCTTTATATTCAATGCATGTTTGCATATGTGGGTTAAAATTGTAGCCTAGTTGAACCTTATTTGTAAAGCCTGTACTGTCTCTTTAAGAGAACAGCGGTTGTTTTTGACGTCAAGACTGCTCTGCTCTCAGTTCGGTCTTGCTGTCTGAGGAGAGGTACGTTTTTGTTGTCCCGGTTATAGTTTTACATTTATTTTTACTGTGGACGATGTAAACGTAAAGTAAAGGGGATAAGAAATGTTGGTCTTGCTGTAGAAACATGCAGCTTGTGTCATTTGTATGTAAACGGTGTGGATTCGGGTTTTGTAAGTTTATCGTGGACACGTGCTTCCCCAATGCTAGCTACAGGGTCCTCCGTGTGTTTGTCTGCTAACAGAAGATTGAGACCCGTGTGTGTGGGAGAGACCGCATGTTGCAAGTTTGTTCTTTTTTTGATCTGTACAGGTATGTGCATTCTTGTGTTCTTAATTGATATTGGTTGGCTGTTTTTCATGTCTAATATATGCTGTGGTCGAATGTATTAAGCATTTCTATTTCATTTAATTGAATGACCTGTGTGTGTGGGAGAGACCTCATGTTGCAAGTTTGTTCTTTTTTTTATCTGTACAGAAGCATTTGTTAATGAGTGGAGTTCACGTCTTGCTGTCTGAGGAGAGGACACAGCCATTGTCCAGACGGTCTGCATGATTAAAAAACAACCAGTAGCTGTTTGTGGTCCATGTCCTTCATTCAGCCAGCACAACAGAACACAACACAGAAGGCGCAGAGGTCAACGGATGTGATAGACGGACTGTAGAGTCCAGGCACGCCCGTTACATTTACTTTGGTCGATGTCAAACCGTTAGCTGAATAGCACAACTTCGGTCTAACGTTACCTGGTATAGAATCGGATGTCCACATCGGGTTCTTCTCAGGTTGGGATGGGTTGGAAAGCCATGTGTGACCTACACAAGCCCAGGGCTTACTTTATTTATACAGCGTAATACCCTTAATATGAGCTTGTGAGGAATTAAATATATATAGCCAATGTTTCCCCACTAGAAGGTGTTCAAATGAATGAATGAGAGGAAAAGACTGTTTACCAAAAGTAAATGGCTTTAATCTCACGGGGTTCTATTAAACAGCACAGAGGTGACAGACGACACACCGATAATCACATGGACTGAACACGTTCAAAATAACCACAAGACCAACATAAATCAAAGATGAGCACCACACGTCTAAGAGGGCACTCAACAAAAGACACACAAAACAATGCACACCTAAAGCACACAAAATAATGCACACATAAGACACGCAGCACAATGCTCACATAAGACACGCAGCACAATGCTCACATAAGACACGCAGCACAATGCACACAAAGCATACAGAATATGTCCCGTCTAACTAGTGATCTAAGCGGTATGCGTCGTCACAATAACCATTTAGTATGGGAAAAACAGTAATGCAAGAGTTGCCTGAAACAAAGGAAACGTACATAAACTTCCTATCTAATACATAAACACATTTAGATTTACTACACAATTCATATACATTTCCCTTTACCCAAACAAACGGTTTTCCTTTAATAAACATGCGTTTTACATTGTTAAAACACCAGTTAAAACACTGGACACATTTGTTGCAAGTCCGTCCCTCTTGCTCTATCGCCTTAAGCACAAAGCACAATACTTGTGAGTTCTGTGGAAGCGACAGGATACTGGACTAGATATAAAAAAATGGAAAAACGGTGCATCAAGCTATTAAAGATAAATAATTAGAACGTTATCCTGCTTACCGATTACGTCTTTCACTGCCGGCAACCACAAACCGAGGCAATCAGTTCAACCTGCGTTTGCCGGGTGAGTCGAACACGGAAGTACAGGGCGGCGCCAACTACCTGTCTTTGGCCCGTCACGTAAACCAGGAGCTGTCAGGTAACCCACTCCCACACGTCACACATGGAAACTAAATACCGTTACATTTCGATGATGCCGAACAAAGCGGAACACAACAATGTTCGAGTATTTCTTCTCCTGTTTTTGAAAACGCATTTTCTTATGAGAATTAATGGCGAAATAGTACCCCAGGAGCTGTTGCTTTGCTAGTTGGAAGTAAACAAATATACCGGAAGAGGTTTACTAGTTTAATTTGAAGCTGGAAGTCCTCCACACAGCTTAGTGCATATAGCCCATTACCTTATTCCCCATTCCCTCCCGCGGTATGAATTCCCCACAATTTAACACTATATGCTCTACTATGTACTATACTTATACTATACAATACTATAATGATACTGTACATAGTAAATAGAACAATACAAAGAAAAAATAAGTGACGGATGGATGATATATACTGTACATGTGTGTTGAATTGTGCAAAAAGCATTTAAAAACATTTGAATGTGCCAGTAGTGCAGCAGCATCATGAATACAGTGCAGAACAGTGACTGTAAAGCTTATGTTATTTTTATTTTGTACAGTATTGTTATAGTATAGTACATAGAATAGCATATAGTGTTAAAATGTAGAAAATTCATACTGCGGGAAGTAAACTTGAATCTTGAATCTTGATGACTTTTTACGCCGTCTTCAGGACCATCTAGCTGGCTTTCTCGTCCTATACAGTGGTGTTACCATGCCACACAGTGACGCCACTCGTCAGGACTCTCTACAGTGCCAAGGTAGAAGTTCACCAGCCACCGTATGCCTATACGGTATACTCCTACTCTTGAGGCACCGCAGGGCATAGAGCACTGGTGTGCATTCTTCAGCATGACCTCTGTGTTGCGGGTCCACGTCAGGTTGCGGAGATCTGTATTCCCAGAAAAAACGGAAGCAGCTGACGAATTCCACCGGTGTCACGTCCAGGCTGATGGAGTGGGTGCCCCGGTGGCTCCACGATGAGCTCCTTAGTCCTGCTGACATTCAGTACCATGCTGTGGTCATTGCACCATCTCTTTAGCTGGACTACCTCATCTCTGTACTCCGTTTCGTCGTCGTCGCTTATCAGGCCGATGACTGTGGTATCACCTGCAAACATGATAATCTGATTGTTGTTGTGTGTGGTAGTACAGTCATGTGTGTACAACGAGTATAGACGGGGACTGAGGCAGCAGCCTTAGGGTGCTCCGGTGTTAAGGACCAGAGTGGATGAGATGTTGTTCCCAATCTTCACCACTGCCTGTCAGTAAGTCGAAAATCCAGTTCCAGATGGGGTCGCCAGATGGGGTGCCCTAGGTCCCTCGGTTTCAGGACCAGCTTGGAGGGAGTTGAATGTCGGGCTGTAGTCAATGAACAACAGTCTGACATAGATTTCTCTCCTGTAAAAGTGCTGGGTCTAGGGAGTCGGGGATGGAAAAGGTCATATTTCTCCAGGCACTTCATGGCTATGGGTGTTAAAGCCATTGGACGATAATAATTTAGGTTTGGTACCTTGGTTTCTTCGGGTAACGACACAATGGTTGTCTCTTTGAAGCACACTGGGACCACAGACTATTGCAGTGATGCTTTGTCATCAGAGGAGCCAGCTGGTCAGTGCAGGTCTTGAAGACACAGGATGTAACTCCGTCTGGACTGGCTTCCTTCCCCGCCTTTAACCTCCTGAAGGTTCTACAGACCTCGGACACGAACAGTTCTAGAACATAGTCCTCTGGGTTACATTTTTTGGTCAGCTCAGAATTCCCTTTAAAAAAGCAAGCTTAAAACATGTTCAGCTGATATGGTAGGGTGGGGTCATTGTTGGTGAATCCCCATGAGCTCCCCTTGTAGTTGGAGAGGAACCCTTAGATCTTGCCGCATACGTCTGATGTCAGGGCCCCAAACAAATATAAAGATGCACAGAGAACATGGTACATGCTTGCACTCTCCCCTTGAGAGTGTGTGGTGGAAGCTGGTTTAACCTGTGGGCCTTGATTACCAATAACCCACAGGTGTGCAGCCTCACCAGCCTCTGAGTGTAATCAGTCTGATTGGGGGCAGGTGAGGCCATGGATACGTTCTTGTGGGGTATGTGGAGACATTGGCAAGATTTCAGATGTTTTTTTCAGATGCCAAGCGGGAGTATAAGGACAGAGTGGAGGAGAAATTCAAGAGCCACGATGCGAGGGGTATGTGGCAGGGGCTACAGACGATAACGAACTTCAGAGGGAGAACCAGTTGTGTAGAGAACTCCTCTCCCTCTCTCCCAGGAGAGCTAAATACTTTTTTTGCTCGGTTCGACGTGAACGGCAGGCCGCCGAAGCCAGCGCCGCCTGAGGAGACCAGCCTGCTGAACATCTCGGAGGCGGATGTGCGCCACACCTTCAAGCGGCTGAACATCCGTAAGGCGGCAGGCCCCGATGACATCCCGGGACGCGTCTTCAGAGCATGCGCAGACCAGTTGGCAGGAGTCTTTGCAGACATCTTCAACCTCTCCCTGTCCCAGGCTGTTGTTCCTGCGGTCTTCAAGATGTCCACCATCGTGCCTGTCCCTAAACAACCAAAGGTAACATACCTGAATGACTATAGACCTGTAGCCCTCACCTTGATTGTCAGCAAATGCTGACAATTGCTCCGTGTTACCTGCCACGCTGGACCCATGGCAATTGCATCGTCCGTGGATCTGTTTTGACGATATGCAATTGCCATGGCCCTCCACACTGCCCTTTCCCACCTGGAGGGAAATAACTGTTACGTGCGAATGCTATTTGTGGACTACAGCTCAGCGTTCAACGCGATAGTTCCTGCCAAGCTCGACACCAAGCTTAGAGGTCTAGGCGTGCCCCCATCCACGTGCAGCTGGATATTGGACCTCCTGTCGGACCTTCGCCAGGTGCTGAGGATGGGCAGCACCACCTCAGAGCCACTGACCCTCAACACGGGAGCCCCCCAGGGATGCGTGCTGAGCCCTCTCCTCTACCCCCTCTACACCCATGACTGCATGGCTATGCATAGCTCCAACGTCATCATCAAGTTTGCTGCACTCGAGCGCAGAGCGCTTCAAAGGGTGGTGCGGACGGCCCAGTATATCGTTGGAGGTGAGCTCCCCTCCCTCTTGGATATAGGCCAAGGCCAAACGCATCATAAAAGACATTGCCCACCCCAGCCACAAACTGTATTAACTTTTACCGTCAGGCAGGCGATACCGCAGTATCAAGTGCCATACAAATAGACTCCGAGATAGCTTCCACAGTTAGGCCATCAGGCTACTTAACAAGGGCGAACAAGGGTTTGTTTGAGTCAGGAGATGAGGGAGGAGGAACGGCGGCAAGAGCCGGTGGTCGAGGGAGGACCAGACTGGAGGCAGATCCAGCAGGACGACCCTCATCTCAAAGTCCTCGCGGAGAGGGTCCGCCAGGGTAAGCGGCCTAGTGGCCAGGCCCGGGAAGATGCCCATCGGGAGGAGAGGCGATGGTGGAGAGAATGGGACAGGCTTTCCATGCAAGATGGAGTCATCGGCCAAAGAGTGTGGGATGCGATTGAGGACACCTGGAGGTGGCAGATCCTTGTGCCCGGCCCATCTCCACAGGGTTTGTGGGAGAAGTACCACACCTCTTTGGGTCATTTGAGTGCCGGTCGGACTGAAGCAGCCCTGAGGCGGGGGTTCTACTGGCCCCGATTAGGGGAAGATGTGCAACGTTGGATTTTGGAGTGCCCACAGTGTGTGCAGAGGAAACCTGGACCAGAAGTACGGGCACCCCTGGTACCGATCATCACCAGTTATCCGTTGGAAACCGTGGCCATTGACTATCTCGCCCTGGGTCGACCTGGTGACACGTACCCATATCTACTCATCATGACTGACCTTTTCTCCAGGTATGTCCCTACGAAAGACCAGACCGCCGAGACCACTGTGAAAGCCCTCTGGAAAGCTATAGTGCAGCATTGGGGGTTTCCCAAACAACTCCTGAGTGCTCGGGGGGCTGCGTTCGAATCTGAACTTGTGGCCCAGTTTTGTCAGCTGTACGGGTGTAGGAAGATTCGCACTACTCCTTACAGACCCCAGGGTAATGGAGCCTGCGAACATTTTAACCAAACAGTACTGTCCCTCCTAGGGTCATTGAGGGAAGATCAACAAAGGAGGTTGCCAGATCACCTGCCCATGTTGCTACAAGCATACAACAACACTGAGCATAACAGCACTGGGCTCACCCCTTTCTTTGTCATGTGTGGCAGGCATGCCCGTCTCCCTGTTGATGTGATTACAGGTGCGGAGGTCCTGAGGCCACGGATGGACCTGGATGGATGGGTCTGGCATCACCATGACCAACTCCGCCGTGCCTACAGCCAGGTTGAAGCCAGGACCCAGCACCAGCAGAGACGGGATAAACAGCGATACGACAAGCGAGCTAAGGACATCCCGCTGATGGATGGAGAACGGGTGCATCTGAGAAACTTTTGCCGACGTGATCAGGGTAAGCTGGCCCCTCAATGGCAGTATAAACCTTTTGTTGTTCTGGGACCCCTCAGGCCTGGACTGCCTGTCCCCCATTTGGACGATCCACCGGAACCACCTGCGGCCTTTCCCCTACCCAGTACCCCCAGAGGCCCCGGCCGGAGTCCTGCCAAACAAAAGGCAGCCAGAGGAGGCGCTCCCGGAACCAGATTGGCACAACTATACCTGGTACCCAGTCCGTGTCCCCATGGCCCTTCCGGCTGTATAGCCGGCCGCTCCCCTAGGGGGCCAAGATGTTAGAGGTGAGGAGGATGTACCTTTGGATCGAGAGGAGAGTGAGCCATGTAGGTCCAGAAGGGAGAACCGACGACCCCCGCTACAGGGAGGTGCCTAGTCAGCGATAGTCTAAACGACTATCGAAAAAGGGGGGGTGAGTGTCACGGGGTGGGATGGGACCATGATTGACTGGAGCCACCACAGCTGGAACGGGTTATTTAATTAGTAGCCTAGAATGGGATAGAATTCCCCTTTAAGAGCCCAGTTGTTCTTGTGTGTCGGGTCGGGTCGTTGGGGTGCGTGTGTAGCGCAAGCCAAACGGGGTCATTGGATCCTCAAGGAAGAAAGGAAAGGGAGTAAGGAGGGCTCCCTCGGTGTCCTGCCTGTGTGTGCTTTTGCCTTCTGTCATAGCCTACCCGGGAGAGAGTGTTCGAGATCGGGACGCGGAAGCGGTGACAGCGGAGCGAACGGAGAGGGAGAGGCTGTATGTGCACGGTTGTCTGACAGCGTGGAGTGTGGAGCGAGTGTCCGCGCTGTGCCCATTGCCACTCGTCGCCTGGCTGTCTTCAGATTCAGATTCAGATTCAGAAAACTTTATTAATCCCGAGGGAAATTAAGGTGCAACAGTTGACACAGGGGGAATAAATGCACACACAAGAATACTAAAACCTAAGCTAAAAAACAAAACAACAACTAACTAAAATAAAAACTATTATAAACAAAAATAGTTAAAATAATTCTAAATGAAGTCTAAATGTATTGATAAGTGAAGATAATTACAGTATTATAACAGTAGTACGTAGGTATATACAATACACAACAATACGTATAGTGCAAATTGGCAGTAATAATATATTAATAAATAATTCGACTGAAAAGTGACATGTGAAAAAGTGAAAAAGTGAAAAGTGAATTCGGAATTGAAATAGAATTTGCAGTGCAAAGTACAATGAGATGACTACAGTGCGTTGACCAAAAATAAAATAAAAATAAAAATAAAAATAAGTACGTTGGCCTCAGGTCACTGAGTCTCCACTGTCCCTCTCACGACCCGAGGTAGAGGAATTATAGAGTCTAATAGCCACAGGAAGAAAGGACTTCCTATGGCGTTCTGTGGTGCACCTGGGTGGAATGAGTCTGTTGCTAAAGGTGCTTCTATATGAGGTCAGCACCTGATGGAGAGGGTGAGAGTTGTTGTCAAGGATACTACGCAGCTTGCGCAGCATCCTTCTCTCAGACACCACCAACAAGGAGTCCAGCTGGACCCCCAGGACAGCGCCAGCCTTCCTGACAATCCTGCTGATCTTGTTGGCGTCTGCTGATCTCAACCTGCTACCCCAGCACACGACTCCGGAGAAGATGGCACTGGCTACCACCGACTGGTAGAACACATTCAGCATCTTGTTGCAAACGTTGAAGGACCTCTGCGGGGGGGGGGTTGAGCGCTCAGAGAGAGGCGATTTCGGCCGTGTTGCTGGCGGGACAAGCGGCGGCGTTGTGTATGTCGGGGGCGGAGCCACCAACCATGTCCCGCCCAGACCAGAGACTCTTTATTTTTATTTTTGTGGGGACTGAGTTCTCGGCAGTGCAGGGAGCGAGATACCCACTCCAATTTATGTTTTGTCCCGTATGTCCTTCCTTCCCCCAATACCCCATTTACCCCAGTAGCTCGAGGGTCCTTTTAGAGGGGTGGCAGTGTAGGGCAGCGCCCAGGGGGGGGTCCTAGTGGGAGGGTCACCGGTGTGCCCGTTTTTTCGGGTTGTAGCGTGTGCCCAGTCTGGGTTGCAGTGGGAGAGTACTAAGGGTAACATTCACCTAAGGAGGCTCTACACTGCCCACGTGAGCAGTAGGGGATGGAGTAAGAGTGGCGCTGAGGGTGGGTCTATAGGGGTCTTACTGCCTGTTTTTTTATGAAATTTTTGATGAATAAAGCAACCCTTTTTTATTAAAATCCTGGTCTCTTGTGTGATGTGTGTGCTGGAGAATTTAAATCCTGTGTTGGGTGGAGTTTAGGGGTCACCTAAACTGTGACATTTACAATGTTTGGTTAAATATGATTTGTCCCGCATTCTTATTTATTACAACCGTAGATCTCTTTTAGATCCTCGTGAGTCAGTTAGGCTGCTCGTCCTGATAAATTTAAACAGGCTGCTGACCTACTGTTGGTTTTTATATAAGTAAATAAAACCTACTGTTGGTTTTTAAAGAACTGTCTTAATGTAAATGTATTGGGCTGCCTCCCTCCATGTAAATCAGTTGGTCGTTAGTTGTGGCTCTGTCTATGGTCGAGACAGGAAGGAGACACGCTCTCTGTCTCTTTCTGACTATCTGTCTTTCTCTATGGCTCTCTTGTACAAAGTCATGATATCTTTCACACACACTGTCTGTCTGACAAGATCTCACCTTTTAGCTACTCTGCAAAAAAATGGTTTAGGCTCAGTCTCCACGAGGTCTCTCACTCTCGTTCACTCGCAGGCACGCACGCACGCAAGCATGCACGCACGCACGCACGCACCAACACACACACACACACACACACACACACACACACACACACACACACACACACACACACACACACACACACACACACACACACACACACACACACACACACACACACACACACACACACACACACACACACACACACTGCCTCGTTTTACATAGAGATAGATAGTAGAAACACCAAGCTGAAACTACACTAGCTGGCAACAAAAGACATGGCAAATGACAATAGACATTTAATATAAACTAGAATAGAGAAAACTTTAGAATAATGACATCTCTCTTTTTATTCTATCAGGGTTATATTTAAGATTAGATTAAATGGTATTTTTCTCATATGTGATTCCCTTTTGAGATTCATAATATATAAGTAAAAATGTTATAATTTGGAGCCAGGGGGCGGATGAGCAACTAGTTCAAACATCCATGCTAGCAGAGCTGTTGATAGCTAGCTAGGGGGACAAATGTTTGTGTCCTAACTTGTGTGCATGTGCTATTGAGTTCACAAGACAAAGGTAATGTGAGTTCATCAGACAAACGATATGCAAGTTCACAGGCATTTTCATATCATTTTACAAATGACACAAAACTGTAGCCCGTTCTACAAACAGTATATAATGCACATGCTTGTACTGTCTCTCTGTCTGTCTGTCTGTCGCCCTTTCTCTCTCACTCTTTAACTTTCTCTCACTGCAACAGCTTTATTGGCATGGAAAACATTACTACAGCAGACAAAGTTAAGCACTAACTTCAATGCTTTTTCCAAAAATCGATATATTATATATAAACTCTATATATCTAGATAGTAATCTCTCTCTAAACCTTAATCTCTCTACTTCTCTCTCTCTACCCCTCTATCTTTATATCTCTCGCTCTACCTCTCTCTGTCTAGATCTTCCATGATGTGGCCTACAAGGCGAAGGACCGCTCTGACCAGCTGTCAGGGTGGCCTATCTGTTAGGGTGGGTTAGTCAAAGAGGATGGGTTCAAAAAGGCTGTAGCGTGGGTGTGTGGTCTAATTAACACGGCATTTAAGGTGAACCAAACCCAGCACCACTTGTAGAGGTTGCTGTTGCATGCATAACCTTATTGGCTGACTTGGTAACCTGGTCACGGGCCAAAACACCTGTCCCCAGCTGATTGAAGCTTCATTGAATGGGTGTGTACAGGGAAGCCAGCATCCCTGCCCCAGAATGGAAAGGCAGGGTCAGGGGGTTTGGTTATCCTTTGATACTTCTTAAACCATGGGTCTGTGACCCCCAGGGGGTCCGAGGAGATACTGCAGGGGGTCCGCAAACATGATTAATGCAGATACCAATTCTTGCAATTACCTTAACCCCACAATTCACCCAAATTCAAATTATTTTCGAAAGACAAAAGATTGACCCGGGCCGCAGAATCATATCCTGAATCATATCCTGAATCATATCCTGAATCATATCCTGAATCATATCCTGAATCATATCCTGAATCATATCCTGCCTCACACTCGTCAGTGTGAGCCTGATGCATAGATTTGAATCATGTCGGCATGGCTAATAACTAATCAATGTATCAAAGCTGGATATATTAAGAAGTTAATAAGGCATTATACATATATGTTTGTTGTATGTTTGTTATAGGTCTGGGATAAAATGCAGCATCTCATTGAAAAATATATAGGGGTCCCTGCGCGGTTTCTCAATCCACCAAGGGGTCCCTGGGCTGAAAGTGGTTGAATACCCCTGCTTTAAAGGGTAGCTCTTGGGAAGAATGCAGCACACATATGGGTGTGGTCTACTTAACACTAAGGGGGAGTAACATGGGGTCCTTATAACACAGTGGCACAGCAGCGGTACAGCAGCTCTCGTCACTCCAGCCAAAGTCTTTGTCAGGGTCCAAGCTCATCATGGCACACTGGCCCTCCTCAGGTTCCCCGGGCTCCCCCTCACTCCAGTGAGTGTTCTCTATCTTGGTCTTTCTCAGCCGGTACCATTCCCCCGTCAGCGAGCTCCGACGGAAGCCGATCCACACCTGCTTCAGCGTCTCGTTCATAGCGTGGAGCTTGGGGGCGAGGAACCGCATCTCGGTACCATCCATGCTGGCCAGATCCAGTCCCAGGTTCTTGCAGTACTGGATGGACTCCATCCAGCCCATGGCAACATCTCCCATGTTCACCACCTCAGGAATCAGGACAGAGCCCTTCAGGCCTGGTCCACCATGGACAGAGAGATCAGATTATATTAGGTTGGGTTGGATAACATTAGATTAGATTAGGTTGGGTTGGTTCCGATTGGGTTGGATAAGATTAGGTTGGTTTGGATTAGATCAGATTAGATTAGATTTCATTAGAGTAGTTTACATACATTTTACTGCAACATTTGCACTCTGGTTAGATACTAAATTATTTTCGCTGTACTGTACTTGTGCTGTACAATGACAATAAATTTGAATCAAATATAATCTAATTGAATTAGCTTGGTGTGGAGTTTGTGTGGTTGGTGATTTAAACAGGCTTAACTTGCCCGAGTGAGGCTAATTCTGGGGCTGGGAGAAACTTCACACCTATGCTTCATTGGCCAATCAAGTTAAGCAGGATAAACCACCATCACCACACACACTCGAGAGAGGAGTGTCAACACTGTACCATTATCAAACTCTGCAATAACTGGTAACTGGTTTACTCAACATCAAAACTGTGTCTTGGTCATCAGAGGGGCCCAGCAAAGCCACTCATGTAGCATGTACGTAGCTTGAGCATCTGCTACAGTTAGATTAGACTTGATCTGATATGATATAATTGGGTTGGACTGGGTTTTATTAGGTTACATTTATTTAGGTTGCATTGAATATGATTGGATTGGATTATTCATATTGGCATATGTATACCTGACATAATCAGAACATTGCAGTACAACATACTTGTGTACTTGCTGATGATGGGGGCTGGGTTTCCGTACATCATGGATCCAATGGATCCCATGTGATAGACCGCCATCATGGCCTTTGGGTGCCAGAAGACATTGTTATTCCTAATCAATGGGACGGTCTTAGAGACGTAGTTGGTAGTGTTGATGTCGTTCCAGTCTGAACGACTGAGGGGTATGCTCCCGTGATGGACCAAGTCTCTTTGATTCTTGTCGACAACCACAACGGCGTATGCACTCAAGGGTTCCAAGCTGGGGTCATTGTTGATCAGAAAACCCGTGGAAAAGTCCTCTTCTGGGATGATGTTCAGCAGCAAGCCTGGTCTATGGAAGACCACCGAGCCAACAGACTTCACTGTGGGGTGGTTCGGATCGTAGGGAAGAGGGCTGCCCTGGTCTGCTATGAGCAGAGAGGCTTCATCTTTGCAATTTGTCATGAAATCGGGTGGGATGAAGAAGTTGAGCTTGGTCTGGCTAACTGGGTCCAGGGGAGTGACCAACATCCCACAGGTACAGTTGAAGACGGTGGCGCATGGATGACCAAAGAGAACCGACACAGGCTCTGTCGCTTCCACTTCATATGTCACATCCTTCGACATCCAGAACTGAGCCAGGTTGAATGGTTCAAGAGAAACCTCTTGCATCACAACTGTATCCCCTTTCCATTTGACGTTGTTTTCTGCACCATTATTTATGACGATGACTGTGAATGGGGCTGCCTCTGGTACTTCTGATGGGCTCAATGACTGCTCCGCTATCTTGCTGGGCATTGGTGGGATCTTGTACAACTTGCCAAACTTGTCACTAGCTTTGAGCAGAGAGGTCTGAATGTTTTTATATTTTCTGTTGAAGGTTCGGGCGATGATGAGTTTGTTGCTTCTTATTTGGAGAATATTGCTGGAGGTTTTATTTCTTTGAAGCTCTAGCGCCCTGGGAACCGGGAAAATCTTTACCTCGCCTTTCACCATCTTGGCTGTAATGTTCCCCTTAAATGTTGACACGATGATTGTAGCATTGTTTCGCAAGGAAGTGACTTCAATTCGACTGGTAAAGTAAGACTGTAAGTAGTGAGCAATGTTTTCTGGAAAAGCTGTCACAAAATGAAGGCCAGGGCTCGTCAGATTCAATGGATCTGTGTAGAAAACAATATTTAGCTAAAACACCTGCTTTAAAGGACCATACCAGTCTGGATTAAGCCTTGTAACCAGCTTCACTAAAACATCTGTTTACAATATAATTTGTCAAAATGACTTTGTTGTACCGATTAAGTGTGAGGGTGCCCTGCCGTGAGCATAAAACATAGCAGTGGATTGGTGCCAGTAAACAGCACTCAAGAGCTGAGGCTCATGGAGTCAATACATTTGATCAGTTTCCCAGTGGTTCTTGCCATTTTAAATAGGACATTGACTGACTTTTACAAAAATACTTAAAATCAACCAGCTACTACTTTTGAAATATGTCGTCCAGTATGTAAAAGATTAAAGGCAGGCTCACAAGTAAGATTTGATTAAATGTTGTTTCACATACCTAACTCAGCATGAGCTGTTGGTAGGATCAGCAGGAGGGCTAGCAAGATCATCGTAGCTTCACCAAGGACCCTGCTGAGATTCATCTTCTGGACACTGGTAAGTTTGATAGGTAAGTGGATGGGAGGGTTGGTGGGTGGGGGGGCGGGTAGGTATGTAGGTAAATAGATGTGATTCAAATTTATTGTCAGTAGATAGATAGGTAGAAGGCATGCCACTGCCCAGTACAATCACAGTTTTACTGGTGGTAAAGTCTAGTCTGTTATTTTGTATCTTGTTTTGTATAGTTTAATATAATATAATAAAATATAATATAGTATAGGAAATATAGAATATTACATTGGAAATATAGTATAGTATTGCATATATAGTACGCATTACATTACATTCAGTTACATTTAATTTAGCAGATGCTTTTGTCCAAAACGACTTACAATAAGTCCATTCAACATAAATAGACAAGAACTACTAGTCTCAAAGTGCATTTCCTTTCTTTCAAGCCTAAGAGCGGAACTAGTGCTCAGGTAAAAGTACAATCAGTTTGCTCTCTAGATTTGACACAATAAATACATCAAACACAGGCAATGAAAAAAAGGAGTAAAGTAGTAAAGTATAGTAAAGTGTAGTATAGTATAGTACTAGAGTGAATTGCCCCAACTTAATGCTCAATGTAACCCACCAATCAACAAACAATTAATCAATTAGTTACAGAAAATCTGTTTTTTTTATATAGATACATGTAAAGTCTTATTTATTAATCCAAGATCAATAACTGAATCTCAATAAATCATGATGTGGAATTTTTTTGGAAAAAATTGATTATTGTATATCCTTTTGTTAAATTGATCAAGACGATGATGTTGATCTAGGGTAATAACACAAAGAGCTTTACCTTACTGTATGTCAGTAGTCTGCATCTGCTCTCCTCTGGGCTGTGGAGGTGAAATCTTTGATGCTTGTTTTTGTTCTCAGAAGAGGGAAACACATTTGACAGTCAAACCGGCTATTTGAAACCTTGCATGAACGTGACAGTGAGGCTGCATCTGAGCAGCGTAGGATATCTTTCAGGCAAGGTTTTATATAAAGATGTTTACAAAGAGATTTTAGCGTTGCACCTGGATCCACAGTACAAATATGAAACAAAGTCATTCATCTGTATCAATTTGAATAACCTGCTTTATGAAGTTGGTTGTTCTGTCCTTAATTGCATGTTGTCGTTTGTCTTTCATCGCTTTAAATGCATATTAAGCATTTCCTTAACAAATACTTTTTATTAATGTGACAGATTTTCATAATGTATTTTCTGGGTGTTAACTTGCAGTGTCACATGGATACAGGAAGATGTGGAGTTTAAGGTAATCCAAATGATGAATGACAAACACAGGATATCTGATTTAAGATTAAAGATTAAAGATGTTTTTAAGTACAATAGAATGCTTACTCCCCATTCCTTCCCCCAGTTCAAGGGGGACGGGGACGGGGAGTGATTGTCATCGTGGTACAGAGTTCAGAGAGATGACAGCCGAGGGGAAGAAGCTGTTCCTGTAGACTGAGCCTGCTTGACTTGGAACAAAAGTTCCTGTAGCGCCTCCTAGAGGGAAGGAGAGCAAACAGTCCGTGGTGGGGGTGAGAGGTGTCTTTGACAATGCATCGTTTGTGGTGGGTAGTCTTTATTGGAGGGAGTGGTTGTCCAATGATTAGTATGATTAGACTCTGGGGCTGGGTGAGGCTGCACACCTATGAGTCTTTGGTAATCAAGGTCCAAAGGTTAAACCAGCCGACATCTGCTGGAGGGGACGGGGGCGCTAGGAGCAACCGCCTGTTGCTAGCAACCCCCTGGATCCAGCCCGCAACAGCCCAGGTCCAGCAGCACCTCCACCAGCCAGCACAGCAGTCCTAGGCCCAATGCTCCAGGTAGAAGGTGGGGGGATGCCGTGTTGCCCTGGTGGAGAAAAAAACAGAAAAACTGATTCAAAGCAATATTATGTAAGTATGTTGTCATTAATCATCATTACCTCCTTAAAGCCAAAGCTGTTTGTTTTTTGTTTCCATACTAAGCCTCTAGTAGTTTTGACTGTAAAATGAGCTGCCATTCAAATGAGCAGGAGATACACAAATACCCCACGTCTTCCTGCGTCTCCTCACCGTGTCTTCACTTTGACATGAACTTGTGTTTGTATGCTATTTGTTAAATGTTGAGACCCATTGGCGACTGGTCATTAGGGCACCTAGCGTCACCAGAAAGAACTGTGCAAATAAATTATGTAACATAAAGCAGGTTATTCATTTTAATAACCTGCTTTATAAAGAAGGTTGTTATAATGTCCTTGATTTCATGTTGTCGTTTATTTTTCATCGCTTAAAATGCATATTGAGCATTTTCTGAACAAATCCCTTTTCCGCTAAATGCGTCTTCTGGGTCTTAACTTGGGTCAGTGTCACATGGATACAATAATGATGTGGAGTTTAAGGTGAGCCTAATGATGAATGATAAACACAGGATATCTGTCTCCTTGCATGGCTGACTCCGCCGTCGGTGTATGAATGGGTAATGTGAGGACTTGTAAAGCGCTTTGGATAAAAGCGCTATATAAAAAGCCAGCATTATCATTATCATTATCATTATCATTATATCTGTGGAATTTGTGTAGTTGGTGGCTGGTTTAAGCAGCCTCATCTGGCCCCAGTCAGACTGATTAGACTCTGTGGCTGGGTGAGGCTACACACATTGGTAATCAAGGCCCACAGGTTAAACCAGCCACCACCTCACACACTCGAGACTGCTCTGGTCACCATTCATCTACAAACTCTATAATAAACCGGTTTCCTCATCTTGTGTCCTCGGGAGGAGCCCAAAGCAGCCCTTTTCATGGCTTGTATCAGCGTTGACTGCTACACTGGTGCCTGAACAAAGACACAGCAACCTCCCAGCACCAACATATAACCCATCAGCATCGACGTCTGATAGTGGGGCCCAGTGGATGATGGGGGTGGCAGTTCAGCGACTACAAGGAGCAACTGCTAACCTTGCTAACCACCCCTGGATCCAGCGTGCAACAGCCTAGGTCCTGCAGCACCTTAACCAGCAAGAAAATGTCCTATGTTCAGAGTCCAATGCCCAGATCTGGGAAGTACAAATACTTTGTTACTGTACTTAAGTGGATTTTTCAGGTATCTATACTTTATTATTTATTTTTCTGATGACTTTTTACTTTTACACATTACATTTTAACACACATTTCTTGCATCATTGCGTGCATGAAGACTGGAAATTGACTAAAACTCTACCTGCCCAAATGCAACATGAACAGCTAATCACGCAACAGAATAGGCTTGCCCGTTGTTGACGCTGCACCCACTCACAACAACGCGTTTTCAGCCATTACCCATTACAGAAAGAAGTGCAAGCTGTACAAGGACATAATAATTGCAATTACCTATTGCATGGCTAAAGACATGATGCCAATAAGCACGGTCGAAAAAGACAGTTTCAAATAGCTAATGAAGATAATTGAAGAATGCGCTGCCTGGGACAAAACATTTCTGGCAAATGCGCGTGGTTGAAAGAAAGTTGGATGAGGAGCAAAAATCACACACTTTTCTGCAGCATGTGGTGTCCTAACCAAGTCTCACGATAAACTTTACTCACTATTCACTTCACAACAGGCAACTCCAATCACAAGCCATCAAGAAGGGGAAATTGGATTATAAAAAAAACTGGAATAACAGTTCGGGGGCTCTGACACCAGACTTATGTGGCAAGGTATGAGGGTCCTCTCCAACTACAAGGGGAGCTCAGAAGGAGTCACCAACGACCCCAACCTACCAAACAAGCTGAACATGTTTTACGCTCACTTTTGGGGGACTCTGACTAACAAATTAAACATTCACACAGAGTACTACCTTTTACAACTGTTGGAGTCCAAGGTCCGCAGAACCTTCAGGAGGGTGAAGGCAGGGAAGGCAGTCGGCCTAGATGGAGTTACATCCTGTTTCTTCAAGACCTGCATTGACTAGCTGGCTCCTATGTTCACGGACATCTACAATGCATCACTGCAACAGTCTGTCATCCCAGTGTGCTTCAAAGAGATGATACTGAACAGCTTGAACTTCTGGCACTATCATTACATGTCATCCATATTACATCACACTATCATACTTTTGCTGGACTTTCTGAAGTTATTACAGTTTCTCCACTGTTCTGCATTGTACTGCACTGTATTGAATGCAAAAATGCTTTTAAATTTTTTTTGCACAATCAGTCACTTTTTTGCACTTTTTCACAACTGTACCTTCAGTAGACCACCCCACCCCCCCCCCCGGTTGTTCTAGTCAGACGGACGTCACGGAGGCAGTCACTTTATGCGTTATCTCATTTAGGAAGATCAGATTGTCGCAGCTAATTTCCAAGTTGACCATAGTTGTGAAGTAACAGCCCAACACAGCACCACCACACACAGGCTATCGATGAAAGGGACAGTCTAAAACGATACGTGAAAAGGCTTAACGTAACTTAAGCCTTTTCACGTATCGTTTTAGACTGTAGTTCCAAAACAGCGATCAATAATCACCAAATGTCTCTGGCATATGTCGTGTCAGCACTTTCACTTCAAAATATCAAAACCTAAATCCTACTATTACGGAAGTTATGTTACATTAAGTGTTTTCCTCTCATAAAGCTGCGTTAGTTAAGACTTTTCCTTACTGGCTCAATAGAGAGGAAAACACTTAATGTCACATAACGTCCATAATGGTAGGATTTATGTTGAGATATTTACATATGACAAGACATATGCCAGAGAAATTAGGTGATTATTGATTGCGGTTTGTAACTCTTAGTTACGTTAAGTCTTTTCACGTTAAGCGATGCAAAGAAAGATCAAGTCAAAACTCTCAATTTAAATGCACAACAATGCTTAACAAACCCAAGACAGCCATTAACTAATCAGTCAACAAGTGTGTGGAATCAAAATGCAACAACCAGCTCAACGAGACGCAACACTGTGCCAAAACCAGCAAAGACAAATGAGTCTCACTCACCAATGATGTTTTAAAGACCAAATCCATTCTCCTGTCCTTCTGGATGGATCGATAACCCGGTCATAAAGCTGATCACTGCTTTTCAGATCCAAAAGAAGTTGCCTTTCAATAGCAATGGAAGCTAATGCAGTGAGTCGGGATTGTCCTGTTCTGTTCCTCCATATGTTTTTATAATATTAAAATGTCCTTTCCACAGATGCAGTGGTAACGGGGATCGTTAAAACGGTTTTATAATGTCCATCTTTACACTGAATGGTCGTTTTGAAAAGGGTACTAACCACAATTCCGCGACAACATTACTTTCACCTGTTGCCATTTCAACGTAAAAAACCTATGTAAAAAAACAACAATGTAGCACTACGCTATGCTACACTAGCCAGTATACCTTCTAGCGCACTATGAAACTGTGGGGAAATCTGAAAGAATACGCCCATTGGCTACAAATCACTATATGATTGGTTGATCAATTTGTCAATCCAAACGTACTCTCTCATTCAGTCTAAGAGCCAAAGCAATCCGGAATACTTTGGTTGAAGTATATTCTTCCCAGCAACCTAGAAAAATATCTGATTGTTTTTTTGTGGCATTGTTTTTCCAACACAAAACCACTCAAATGCTTAGTGCATGGATCGAGAAAGAGAAACAAATCAACGTAAGACTGTAATATAACAGATAACAACACAGATACGATTCTCATTTATTAATTTAATTTAAATTGTATTAAATTGTATTAAATTGTATTAAATTGTATTATATTTAATTGTATTACAATTAATTCCATTTTTTTTTGTTTCATCTGAGAGTTCCAGGGTCTTCTCTGAATACCTTGAAGGCCCTGACGCTTCACCACTGGTGTACAGTATTGTTATGGTATAGTGTTGTATAGTATTTGTAAGTATAAGTATAGTATGTAAGTATAGTACATAGTAAAGCATATAGTGTTCAATTGTATGAAATTCATACTGCGGGAGGTAATGAGGAGTAAGCATGCCTTTGTACGTTGCATATGGTAAATACAAATCTTGAATCTTGAATGGGCTACATGCACAAGCACTTCCGCGTTCTACTTAATGCGATTTAATGCAATTTAATGCTGCTCGATTGTTTCCGGTTCAATAACGGCGACATTCTTCACCCGGTGTTTACAAGAGCTCCCAAAGTTGAACTTCACCGATGTTCACCGGATTTGTAAGACGACCAAAACCCCAACAAGCAAGTTGGATAAAGGTTGTCAATTGTATGTGGTGTCATACATACACAACTAGGAAGGTAAGAAAATGATTGTTAACTGACTGACTAACGCTAACGACACTTATCTGTTGTTTGATTCAGTGTCCAATAAAGACGGGCTGTCAGGGCAGGTGGTGAGAGCCTTGTGCTACAGGACAATGAGGAAGAGCGAGACACCACACAGTTAAAGTGGAGGCAGGAAGATGTGTAACGTTGTTCATCCTCGTTCAGTGGAGCATTATAGCTGAGTTTATTCCTAAAGACTCACCAACTTGAATGTTTGCCTGTCTCCCTGTCAGCTAATTTGATCAAGTTAATAAGGATAAGATGGGTGTTTGGGTGATCAGAAACATTTACATAAGTTAACACTGCTAATATACACCATCTAAGGCAGGGGTTCCCAATCTTTTTCACCCAGAGCCCCCCCAAATGACTCCTGTTGGAATTTGTGCCCCCCCCCCCCCCAGAATTTGTGCCCCCCCCCCCCCCCCCAAACTTTGAAACTTTAATTAACGCTGTTGCCAAGGCAAGGCAACAGCGTTAATTTGAGTTTCAAAGTCTCAAAAATGCTACAACTACTGTCACAAACTGGATGAATGTAAAGTATTTTGTTAAAGGAGGATGAAAGCGTAATTAAGGAGCACTATTGGAGTGACTTTGATGGGTATTGGACTCGGGATTATTTCATTTGGATGCCCGCTGTATGAATAAATTAAAGGACGGCGCAAGTGGAAACAATTCGCAAAGAGATTAAACTGTTTAAAACACATACTCAAAGTAAGCCGGATTTTGCCGATGTGTTTATGTGGATTCAAAAGTCGTAAATAATCTACAAAATGGAGGATACCGATTTGATCGGAGCAACTGTGACAAATAATCCAACTGAAACCGACACCTTACGCGCAGAAGAAACATTTCTATTAAAGAAAAAATTATACATTTCTGTCTTTTTATGCCTTTATTAGCTACTAACTTGCAATTGTATGCATCATATTTATTTAAAATTTCGAAGAACAGGACACTTCAAAATAATAGACTATGCCTAATAAAAAGAATCCACTGCAGTAAAAATGTCCTCACCCCGGGTGGTAGTGGTAAGGTTGACTGACATAAGAATGTCCTGCTTCAAATCTTCCCCATCGATATATTGCACATAAACGATGAGCACAGCCTCGTCTGCTACAGTTGTAGTTTCATCAAGTTGTATGGCAAATGGCCCCTTTCCAAGCTTTTCGAGCAGCTGCAGCTCACAGTTACTTGCCATCTTGTCAATTCTGTCTTTCACCGTATTGTTTGACAGTGGTACAGTTTTTAGCTTCTCCGCCACCTGCGGGCCGCACAGTTTCTCAACCATTTTAATGCAAGCTGGCTTAATGAGCTGCTCGCCAATGTTGTGCGGTTTCTTTGCCTTTGCTATTAAAAGTGCACATTCAAAAGAGGCCTCGGTGGCCTTCTGTACATCGCTGCCAGCCCTAACAAACGCTGTTCTGAATCGGAGGAGTATCAGATTAATTTGTAGAATTTTTATTAAAATTAATTAATCAATTAATTTCTATATTTCATTGTAATGTAGAGACAAGGCTTTTAGCGACAATCATGTATTGCGTTACAATTATATGTAAACAAATTTAAAAAAATAAATAAAATAATAATAATAATAATAATAATCTAAATATGATATTAGGCCTCAAATCATCTGAGGCCTGGCGCCCCCCCTGCGATCTTTGGCGCCCCCCCAAGGGGGGCGCGCCCCCCAGGTTGGGAACCACTGATCTAAGGCATAATAGTTATCAAGGAAGGTTATTCAAGTTTGTTTGAGTAGGGAGAGAATGTAAAGCTAAGCATTTAGGAGGGTAGGCATCGTCTAGGAGCATGGTTGAGGAACAATAACAATAAATGTTCTACTCATAATAACCTACTTGCTCTTTTCCTTTAAGCAGAGGGTATATTTCTAATTGTTTTCTCTTTCTTCTTAGATTACGCTTCGTGATTCATCGCCAGTGGTGTTGACGCACAGCCAATGCTCCTGTGTGGCAGGCAGTGTTGTGTGCAATCACATCGTGGCATTGCTGTTCCAAACAGGTGTGCAACGATTACACATGGATCCACAAGTTCAAAGATCAACTAGAGAAAAAGCTGACCATTTATTTTTCTACATATACATGCCAAGATACCTGTCTTTGAGAAATGAACATGAGCAAAACCCAGGTTCTTCAATGAAAGATTGGAATGACAAAATGATAATAGTAAACATTGATAAACATTTTTCAATCATGTTTTTTTAGCCAATATGTTACAATACTTCAATATGATATATGTACAAAATGTTACAATGTTCATTTTTACAAATCTATACAAATGACTTTACATTCAACAGTTTGCTTACATTGATAATGTTTGTGTACATAAGATTTACAAAATGTTTAACCAAATGATCTGCCACTGGAATAAACTAAATGAAATTTAAAAAAAACTGGTGTTGAACCAATGCTTTACTTAACCCATGCCTTAAATAATGCCTTGTTTTGGTAGTTTGACAACAGGCATGCCACTGTACACGTCTGCCAATAAGCCCTTCCATGGTGCAGTGAGATTTGTAGGTGGAGTACATCTCACTTTGCAGGAGTGGTGAGGATGGTGTCAGACACTTGAGCTCAGTGCAGTCCAAGATGACCTGGGTGTCTGGGTAATCTCTGAATTCCTCAGGGAGGTATGCTTGCACTTCTGCAGGTGTGAGCCAGATGCATTGAGACCCCAGTGCAGTGGCTAGAAAACGTGTCCATGTTGCAATAATGCGGCTCACTGTGGACTGGTGTATGTTGAATCCATGTGTCAGGTCCCTCTCCTTAAACCTGGAAGACCAGGAAAATAAAGAACTCGTCGATTGGCTGGAGCAGCTGTCTCTGGAAGGTTAAAAAAAAGGTTACTGCTTTAAGTTATAAACTAGTAAGGCTGTGCGCTTGTTTGGCTAAATGTTTTATAATGGTTATGTGTACCATACCATGGGGGAAAACTGAGTTGCTGTAGTGCACTAGTTTATTTAAAGGGGGCTGAGTGCTTTAGTGTAGCCTTCTGTAAATGCAATGGCATCCCACCCTCTGTTACTACAGAGCAGCTCAGACCATAACCTACCGTTGATGGACGTGCTCTGGAGGCTCTTGGCTCTGGAGACCCGAACCATTTAGTACATTGAAGGCTCAATCAAACCCCAAAACGCTATTAGGTGGTCATAGCTTGGAAATCTATTTACAAAAAGACACATCATGTCAGTCATTAATTAACAAAGTAAATACAATCATACATGGTCACCAAAATAATGTTAGCTGTAACAACTAAGCCAATGTCTCATCTCGTATGACACAGGCTGCAGCGGTCACGCAGTAGGCAAATTCACCTTTTTATTAAGACTTACGATAGGATTCTTTATAGTTTAACTGATGTTTACTTTGGTCGATGTCAAACAGTTAGCTGAACAGCACAACTTCGGTCTAACGTTACCTGGTATAGAATCGGACGTCGGGTTCTTCTTAGGTCGGGATGGGTTGGAAAGCCATGGAAACTAAATACCGTTACATTTCGATGATGCCGAACAAAGAGTATTTCTTCTCCTGTTTTTGAAAACGCATTTTCTTATGGAAATTCATGGCGAAATATTACCTCAGGAGCTGTAGCTAGCTAGTTGGAAGTAAACAAATACACCGGAACAGGCTAAACCACATTATTTGAAGCCAGAAATACTTCACTTAGTGCATGTAGCCCATTGAATACGGATTGAACCGATTTTTTTCTATCATAGTTTAAGTTTAATTATTGACCTTCTACTCATGACAGTGTTGTCTTTCGATGGTTTTGATAGTTGCAAAAGCCATTTAATTCGTATCAACTATTAAACCTTGTTGCCAAGTATTCAAAAATACTATTGTTTTTTTTAACTGTATACCTTAATGTTTGCGACAGCTTGCCAAGTGCTCATTTCTGAGTTCAGCGAGCTGTACCCCGACTGGGCCACACGGGCTCAAAGGGCCTGTGTTGTGCCCGTGTCAAGCGACCAGCAGAGAGGGGCTTCTCCCTGCAGAATGGTTTGAAAACATCACTGCAGAGTTGTCTGGAGGAGTTGAGAGTGATCTTATGCGGATTGCAAGCTGCAAAGACACATTAGACACCTTTGATTTCAGCTCGGCAGCAGAGGACTTTGCCGCAATGAAATGAAGGAGAAAGCTAAAAGTTGCCTGGTAGCCTACAGGGTGAATGTGATGCCATGTAGCCTATGTTAAAACGGACTACAGATGTTACAGGGGTTTTGAAATAGCCTCGATTTTTGCGGCTAACAAGGTTTTGCTCAATCGTTCTTGTTAGTTTTGTTGTTCATTAAATATGTCACGAGTGGGATTGTTCGGTGGGACCCAGAACGCAGACCAAGACAGTGGAGCTATAACATAAAGCTTTATTTCAAGCACAACACAACTCAAACAACACAAGAGAGTGATCAGGGACAGTCCAGGGGTCTGGGTACCGGGAGGTCGATCCGCGGAGTACCTGCAGGTAGTAGACCGGCGAGTAGTCCGGGACGGGAGAGGAGTCTGGGTACCGGGAGGTCGGAATAGCGACAGGTACCAGACAGGTAATTATAATGACCGGGGAGCTCGTATCGAGAGTAACGCGATACGATTCCGTCCAGAATGTACGACTTAACGTGAACAACGTATGACGTGCAGTACGACGTACGACCTAACACCGGGGTAACGGGAAGCCAGGGTCTATATACCCCAGGTGAGGGGATTAACAATTAGACGCGGCAATAGCTGACAGGTGTGTGTGTGTGGCTTGGCCACGCCCCCTGTCAACCACCGTAACACTTGTTGACAGGAGTGTGTGTGCGCCGCCAGCGCACGTGGCTTGGCCACGCCCCCTGCCAACCACCGTAACCGTGACAAAATAGTCAAATTTATTTGAGGTCTTTGTCATTCTTTCGTCAATCCAGGTGTACATTATAGTGGCGTTTGTAATATAGACTGTTTTTGAAACATGACCGGTAAGTTTCAAATTTGTCCGGTAAAATAAAATCTGTCCGGACACTTGACCGGCAAGAAAAAATTCTAGCGGAAACCCTGCTGTATACTACACCGTGATTGTAGTCTTCATGTCATCAACGATTGATCAAAGTGGGAAAGACAGAGGATCGAAAGAGCAGTTGGGGTGTCCGTGCCTTCTCCTTCTCTTGGAAAAAGGAGGAGCTCAAGAGGAGCTCAACCTACACAAGATAGTCACAGTCGCCTAATGCTACGTTCCCACAATCACGATTCGCGGCACAATAGAAATCGTGGTCTTAATCGTGAAGTAATCGTGGTGATCCTATCAGATCTTATCAGATCTTCAGGTCAGTCGTGGCAATCGTGTTAATCGTAGAAACTTTTTGAACGGTTGAACATTTTTCTACGATCAACGCGATCAATTGTCAATAGGGATCATCGTATGAGATTGTATTGCATTGTAACAAAGCGCGACAGATCGCATCTAATAGTGCTTCCAAATCGTGGTTATCGGGATCGATCACATCTGTTGAGATGTGTTGCGATCTCCCACGATCTGTTACGCTCTGTCGGGTCCCATTGCTCAAGACCTGACACGAATGACTCAAGAGCAGATACGAGTTTATAAGAGAAGATGCGAGTAAATGCGAGTAGATACGAGTAGTTACGTTTTTACACGATCTGTTACACTCACGATCTGTTACGAGTTCTCGTGCCCATATATATATATACCATCATCAATGGTTGAGGGTTGTAGTGTTCACTCTGTACAAGTCCATGGTCAGTCGGGCTGTATATATATACCCGTCGGGTCCAGTCGTAGCTCAAATCGTGATCACCCTCGATCATGAGCGTGAAAGACATCGCAACCACAATCGTATCCTATCGTAACGGAGCGCATCGGTTCGTGATGAACGTATCGGAATGTATCTGCACGTACCAGATCGTCCCAATTCGGGGAACCCGATCGTGATGATCGTGTCAGATCAAGACCCAATCGTGGACTCGGTCGAAACAATCCTATCGGAACTTTCGTGATCGTATCTGAACGGGAGATCAGACCGTGACAGATCGTGACACCTGAAATTGCAAAAAAATCGTGACCAGATCGCATCCGAGCGCAACAAATCGTATCAGAACGTATCGACTCGCATCACTTCGTATCCAAACCTGAAATTTCAGAGAAATTCCACGATCAGCTATGAATGGCCAATCGTGGCGTTTGTAACGGATCGCACGACAGTGGGAACGTAACCTAAGAGATGGGGGACATGACAGATGGGAGAGAGAGTGCTGGAACAAGAGAAGGCCATCTCACAGGTCCTGTCAGCTGACAAAAAGACAGTAACATTTCCCCCCCACCCTATTTGTTTTACTTACATGCCTATGTTATAGGTTGTCTGGTATTGCTTTGGTGAGGCTGCACACCTGTGGGTCCTTGCTAATCAAGGCCCACAGGTTAAAACAGCCACCACCACACACACTTGAGGAAGAGAGCTCTAGCATGTTCCATCTGCTCTGTTCACAATCATTTAAACTCTTGCAATAAACTGGATTCCTCATCGCCCTGTGTCCTTGTCTTCGGGAGGAGCCCTTAAGTAGCCATTTTTAATGGCTGGCAGTATATATCTCAACCTATTGGTTCTTATAATAATTGTATATAAACCACAATTAACCTTTTGGTTTCTATAGGGTCCAGTCCTAAGCAGAATACTCTTAAAATATTATAATATATAATATATCAATGTTGATCAATATGAAAAAACATATTGCGATAACATACATGTTTGGCCATATCCACCAGCCCCCTTGGTGTGCATATCATGCACAACAGACGTAAATAGAGGAATGTGACGTAAAAGACTAATCAAAACGAAATAGCTAGGCAGAGACATTAAGAGAGAAACGGCTAATGGCACCATGTCCATGGCTGGGAGAAGAAGTAATGTATACTTGTGACCCCTCTGGTGTGGTCCCTCTGGACCGTGTTAGTTATACTGTAGAATTTGTAAACTGGGGGTTAAGTTGAATATACATTTATGCTTGCAGTCCATTTAATGTATATTTTCATTGCAATAAATGTTATTTAATGGTTTGTAATTCCTGCTTCTTTTACCATGATCATTTTGTGTGATTTGTTGAGGCCTATAAAAAGACAAAGTCACCCATCTACAATGTAGGCAACAGCTAATAGAGCTTGTTTTTCTACTTTGTTTTAGTTGTTGTTCACGCTGAATACGTTCAGAATGGCAGTAATCGAAGTTGAAATAAAGTTCCTTTTCCCTTCACTTTCCTTTTATTGTTTTATTATATTTATATTAATGTGACATGAGGTTCCGTTAGCCTTGCACAAAAACATAGATATATAAAAATATATATATTTTTATTGATTGTATTGAGCCTGTACTTATTTACTTTTACTTGAGAATTTTTTATAATCAGTACTTCTACTTAAGTACAGAATGTGTGTACTTTTGCCACCTCTGCTAATGCCCGCTAAGAAGCCTAACTTAGACCCTGCAGTACTCGACTATAGGCCCATATCCAAACCGTAACCCGAACCCTAACCCTAATATTTTAGAGAAGGTTGAGGCCACCCAACTCACTGCTGTGTTGGAGGGACACAATATCTTTGACAAGTTTCAGTCTGGCTTTCCGAAAAGACATTCAACTAAAACTGCCCTCTTAAGGGTGTCAACTGATATTTGAATGTCTTCCTAATGCTGGTGATTGCTCCGTATTAACACTCCTTGACCTCAGCTCTGCGTTTGACATGGCAGATCATCATATCCTGATTTGAAGATTACATGATTGGTTGGGCATATCAGGAACAGTTTTAGACTAGTTCAAATCCTACCTACCTACTCCTCTCTTATGTATGTGGTGGACGCTGGTTAAACCTGTGGGAAGTGTTTTCCCTACCATTCTCTTAGAGGGGTGGCCCACATACTGTACTAGCACTGCATGAGAGGGAGTGGGTGCATGGCAACCATAAGTAGAGGCACAGCATCCACATCCACATCCAACTTGTTGGCAACGCTGACATCATAAATCAATAAACAGCGTTGTGAAGGGGCCCTCGGTCTGTCCTGAGGGAGAGTGTTCTATACAGAGAGCTCCAAACCAACCAAATCGATGGATTAGTATTAGGAGACAGTGCCTATCCACTCCTACCATGGCTGATTGCCCCTTTTCTTGCAGCAAACACACTGAGATCTGCAATTGAGCATTTAAATTAAGTGATGTGGCACTTTGCATGCCTTAACCCGAGTTGAACCACAGGGAGATATTTGCCTGTATTGTCCTGCACAACATCATTTCCATGTCACTCTCTCCACCTGTTGAAGACCCAGACTGATCCTGCCCCACCCATTACCTGTTTCTTTCTTTCTGCATTTGGGTTCACCTCTGGCGGCTCTGGAGCTGGTCACCGGTGGCAATGTAAGTGTGGATGTATGTGTGGATGTATGTAGTCAGATCTTCTATTGCGAGTGGTGAAGTCAATAGTATGTGTGTGTAAGGGGCCCTCTACTGGCCAGCCGCCACTGGTTCACCTCCTTGCCCAACCCGACCAACAGACCAACCTCAAGCATTCTCTCAGAATGAGGAACCGACTGGAATAATAACTATCTTGATGATTGTGTTATGTTGATATCCAGTGATACATAAAATAAAGGTTCACACCACAAACACAACACACCCGACACAATTGCGAACAAACCCTCATGAAGGCCCTGTGTCTCTAAACTCCAACAGGCAAACAATACCCTGTAGGGTTCAAACACATATGGTGAATTATGTAACAGTCAACAGTCGAAGGTGCCAGTGCATTGATCAAGTGGTGGTGATGTCCACCAGCAGCCCATACGCACATAAGAAGTCTGCAACGAGGAGAGGAAAAGCCACCTTTGCTGTGACAAAGTCCAAGCCAAACCACTGCCCTCCAAAAAACAGCTCCACAAACCTCTCGTTGTAATTACATAGGCCTTTTTGATCAAGTCAAGTCAAGTCAAGTCAAGTTTATTGTCACTTCACAGTTTACACAAGTATAAAGCAGTGATGTGAAAATCTTGTGTGCAATACCCGACGACAGACAGCAGTTATAAAATAAGATAAAAATAGATAAAAATAGAATAAAGTTAAAAATTTGAAATAAAAAATAAAAATGCAATTTATAAAATGCAAAAATCAGCACAGATCCAATCGGATGGCTGAAATCCAATCAGATTACTTCTGAAAAACTTGGCTCTGGGCGTTCCTAGGATGTCATCGTTGGGTGGGCATTTGAATTATTTGGGTGGGCAACAACAAAAAATATTGCTTTTCCTAAATAGGGTGTAAACAAGGGCGTGGTTTAATTTTGAGAAGAAGAGATGCAATAACAGCATCCACTTTTTGTAGGGGTGTCTGGGGCCATTCCCAGAGGAAAAATTAGCTGTTTACAACCATCTTTTCTTTGTCTTGTAAGAAATCAATCAATTTATAGATCAATTCTAAAACCAGTTTGAGAAATTGATAAGCAAATCAAGTTTTCTTTTGGATCTTACTGTTATCTCAAGAGCTGATTTTGTCAGACAACATAAAGATTGAGAAAAATGTTAGAAAAAGAAGAGCATTTGAAGATCTCAAATATATCTTAAATTGGGATTGGGCTGAGACAAGATAACTACATTTCTTAGGAGCCGAATTTATAGTATAAGAAAGTATAAGAATATGGTCAAAATCTCATATTGATCTTAAATTGACCTTAGTTTTGTCTATGAGAAATAGGCAAGACAAAGATAAGATCTTATTTACAATTTTTCTTTCCTCTGGGTTACCCCATGAGAAAGGGGAGAAGTGAAGTGTGACATTTAGATGTGTATGATGAACTAGAGAGGAACACTTGTGAGCAAATGTTGGTTCATAGAATACACAGGGTCAGGCAGCAGTGCCTGTATGATGAACTTGATTAGTTCTGCCTAGGATAGAACAATGTCTAGGTCCAATGTGAATAGCAGATGCAATGGAAAAAAATGTTCATTATTTTTTAAATTGTTACTATTTTTATGTTTGTAGAATGTAGAACTCCTAGAATGCCATTGGTAGCTAGCTAGGGTAAACACCAATAAAGGTAAAGAAGACAAAGGTGAGTAAGCTAGAATGGAGACGATATAAAGATCTTCTGTTTGCACACTGACTGCAATTAAACCAAGTCAAGTCAAGTCAAGTTTATTGTCACTTCACAGTTTACACAAGTATAAAGCAGTGATGTGAAAATCTTATGTGCAATACCCGACGACAGACAGCAGTTATAAAATAAGATAGAAAATAGATAAAAATAGAATAAAAATAGAATAGAATAAAGTAAAAAAATTTAAATAAAAATGCAATTTATAAAATGCAATATATCAGCACAGAAAAACAGCAATATGTATATATAAATCAATGTACATTTACATTTACATTTAGGGCATTTGGCAGACGCTTTTATCCAAAGCGACTTACAAGGTGTACATTAGTTGAAGCAGACAATAGCATAACACTGGGGTACGCAAACATATAAATACAGCAGTTCACAAGTATTCATATTGACAAGATGAATAACACAATTTCGTACTGCTAGGTCACCTGCTTAAGTAGCTGTGATAAGAGCGTGTTAACAACATTAAGGACATACACTTGCTAACATATACAACATGCTAAGAGCTATTAATGTCAGGACTTAAGCAAGTTTAGGGGTTTCACAAAGGAGAGTCCAGGTGGACTCTGAACAGGTGGGTCTTGAGTCTCTTGCGGAAGCTAGCGAGGGACTCTGCCGTCCTGACATGAGACGGGAGTTCATTCCACCACTGTGGGGCCAGAGCTGTGAAGAGCTGGGTCTTGGACGAGCGATGTTTGGTTGACCTTAGTGAAGGTCGAACAAGTCGCCTGGCAGAAGTTGAGCGGAGCGCTCTGGCTGGGATGTAGGGTTTGAAATAAAGGGTTTGTAATAAAATATACATTGTTATATGCTATATGCCCTTGTTCAGCAGCCTGATGCCTGACTGGAAGCTATCAAAATCAATTGTCCTTGAATGTAGCATTGATTGGCGAAGAGGGGTGAGAATGCGGGACAAGGTAGAAAAAGAGCTTTCACATGCAGCTGATGACACACCAATGACCTGGCTGTGACAGCCTATGCAATATGGGGAAGGCCTCTTTGTACTCCTGAATGCATTTGCATACTGCAGAAAGGTCTGTATCAGTGGACAGTTTATTGAGCAACATTACTTTTGCTTACATTGTGCAAGCTCATACTATTTTGTTCTGTCCCTGCAAGCACCTGAAGTGGCTTCAGGAGAGAGTGGTCAAAGAAAATATGCAGATTTTTCTCTTTTAAAAGACTGATTTGGAGTGCTAGTTTGGCCATCAGAGTCACCATGCCCAATAGTTGACAAGACAACACTATTGTCAACCTGTGAGGTGTGGTCCCTCTGGACTGTGTTAGTTATAGTGTAGAATTGGTCAACTGGGGGTTAAGTTTGAGTATAGATTTATGCTTGCCGTCCATTTAATGTATATTTGCATTGCAATAAATGTTATGTTGTAACTGACCTTGTTGGGTTTGGAATTCCTGCTGCTTTTACCATGATCATTTTGTGTGATTTGTTGAGGCCTATAAAGAGACAAAGTCACCCATCTACAATGTAGGCAACAGCTAATAGAGCTTGTTTTTCTACTTTGTTTTAGTTGTTGTTCACGCTGAATACATTCAGAATGGCAGTAATCGAAGATGAAATAAAGTTCCTATTCCCTTTTATTTGTTGATTATATTTATATTAATGTGACGTTAGGTTCCATTAGCTTTGCACAAAAACCGCAGATTAAAAAATATATATTTTTATTGATTGTATTGAGCCTGTACTTTTTTACTTTTACTTGAGAATTGTTTTTCTTCTACTTAGGTACAGAATGTGTGTACTTTTGCCACCTCTGCTAATGCCCCATGCTCCAGGTAGGAGGTGGGGGGATGATTTGATTTGACCTACTTTTGGCCCTGCTGTATCAGCCCTTAATAGTGCATCGTTGTCTACTGGATATGTCCCATCTTATTTTACACTTGTTGCTATCCAGCCCATAGTAAAGAAGCCTAACTTAGACCCTGCAGTACTCAAGGACTATAGGCCCATATCCAAACCGTAACCCGAACCCTAACCCTAATATTTTAGAGTAGGTTGAGGCCACCCAACTCACTGCTGTGATGGAGGGACACAATATCTTTGACAAGTTTCAGTCTGGCTTTCCGAAAAGACATTAAACTAAAACTGCCCTCTTAAGGGTGTCAACTGATATTTGAATGACTTCCAAATGCTGGTGATTGCTCTGTATTAACACTCCTTGAACTCAGCTCTGTGTTTAACATGGCAGATCATCATATCCTGATTAGAAGATTACATGACTGGTTGGGCATATCAGGAACAGTTTTAGACTAGTTCAAATCCTACCTGCCTACCTCCTCTCTAATGTATGTGGTGGAAGCTGATTAAACCTGTGGGAAGTGTTTCCCCTACGAATCTCTTTTAGGGGTGGCCCACATAGTGTACTAGCACTGCATGAGAGGGAGTGGGTGCACGGAAACCATAGGTGGAGGCACAGCATCCACATCCAACTTGTTGGCAACGCTGACATCATAAATAAATAAACAGCGTTGTGAAGGGGCCCTCGTTCTGTCCTGAGGGAGAGTGTTCTATACAGAGAGCTCCAAACCAACCAAATCGATGGATTAGTATTAGGAGACAGTGCCTATCCACTCCTACCATGGCTGATTGCCCCTTTTCTTGCAGCAAACACACTGAGATCTGCAATTGAGCATTTAAATTAAGTTCTGATGTGGCACTTTGCATGCCTTAACTACCTGCGAGTTGAACCACAGGGAGATATTTGCCTGTATTGTCCTGCACAACATAATTTCCATGTCACTCTCTCCACCTGTTGAAGACCCAGACTGATCCAGCCCCACCCATTACCTGTTTTGTTTTTGTCTTATCTCTGCATTTGGGTTCACCGCCTGGGCGGCTCTGGAGCTGGTCAGCGGAGGCAATGTAAGTGTGGATGTATGTGTGGATGTATGTAGTCAGATCTTATATTGCGAGTGGTGAAGTCAATAGTATGTGTGTGTAAGGGGCCCTCTACTGGCCAGCCGCCACTGGTTCACCTCCTTGCCCAACCCGACAAACAGACCATTTTCAAGCGTTCTCTCAGAATGAGGAACCGACTGGAATAATAACTATCTTTGGTTGGTTAATCTCTGATGATTGTGTTATGTTGATATCCAGTGATACATAAAATAAATGTTCACACCACAAACACAACACAGCCAATCGCGAACAAACCCTCATGAAGGCCCTGTGTCTCTAAACCCCAACAGGCAAACAATACCCTGTAGGGTTCAAACACATATGGTGAATTATGTAACAGTCAACAGTCGAACGTGCCAGTGCATTGATCAAGTGGTGGTGATGTCCACCAGCAGCCCATACGCACATAAGAAGTCTGCAACGAGGAGAGGAAAAGCCACCTTTGCTGTGACAAAGTCCAAGCCAAACCACTGCCCTCCAAAAAACAGCTCCACAAACCTCTCGTTGTAATAACATAGGCCTTGTACTGACTAAGTCCTAAACAAAGTCTAGTACTGGTTGCTTCTAAAGAAACTTTAGTTAAGACGTGCGCCTAGTGCGCTCGAACATAGCAAACACGGAGAGTTCAGTATAGTTCATTCTCATCACGCAGGTTTATTTTCCTTTCTTTTAACATACAGCGGCAATAACGTTAACTCATAATGTAACCAAACAAAAACGTATTGTTAGCCACAGCAAACACTACAAAGCACATACCACATAGGCACATAGGCACATAGGCACATAGGCACAGTCGAAAAACTGTTTGCTTCCCATTTCAGCAACACCTGTGTCTGGGTTTCTCCAGGTTAAATGGCCTAACTGGGCTGACCCGAGGTCAGCTGAGCTAGCCAGCAAATACAGCCCCCTAGTGGCACGGGGCACACTTACATAAAATAAAGAAACATGAATATGGCTCTTACACTCCAGCCCCTAATTGCGTCTGCCAGAGCAATTACACCAAATTCACAATGAGCCATAAATACAGAGAAGAAGAGAACAAATAAAAATATATAGCCCATTTTCAAATGGGAATGAATTACTCTTTTGCTTCATTAAGCAAGCATATTTTGGTTATGGGTCGTTCAATGATGTTTGTTTTGGTTTTCAAACTAACCACACGTACCAGACCTCTCTTATCAGGGAAAGTTTCCAGGACTCTTCCTAGCATCCATGACCCACGTGGTGCTGTGGAGTCCGCAATCATGACAAGGTCTCCAGGGATAAAATTCCTCTTCTCCTGGTTCCATTTTTGACGCTCCTGTAAAAGCGGTAAGTACTCACGGATCCACCTCTTCCAAAAGAGATCCGAGATGTACTGGGCTTGTTTCCACCTTCTCCTAGCGTAAACATCCCCTTTGTCGAACAGTCCTGGTGGGAGAACTGGTTTTCCTTTGAGGAGTAGCAGATGGTTTGGTGTCAACGCCTCAAGGTCGTTGGGGTCCTCTGATAGCCTTGTGATGGGGCGATCGTTGAGCATAGCTTCAGCCTCACAGAGCACGGTATGGAACCCTTCGTCATCCAAGGTTTGTTGACGGAGCACAGAGTACAAAATCTTCCTGATCATCCGTATCATGCGCTCCCAAGCGCCACCGTGATGTGACCCAGCTGGAGGGTTAAAGCTCCACTTGATTCCCTTCTTGGACATGACTCCTTCAATGCGATCATGATTCAAAGAGGCTAAGGCTTCTCGCAGCTCTCGTTCTGCACCCACAAAGTTGGTGCCGTTGTCAGATCTCAAGTGCGAGACTTGTCCTCTTCGACAGATGAACCTACGCAATGCGTTGATGCAAGAGTCTGTGTCAAGAGAATGGGCCACTTCCAGGTGTATGGCTCTGCTCGTCATGCAAGTGAAGACTACTCCATACCTTTTCACCATGCTACGCCCTCTTGTCACGTCAACTGGCCCAAAGTAATCCACGCCAACGTTAGTGAAAGGCGGTAGATCAGGAACCACTCTCTCTACTGGCAGGTCTGCCATTTTTTGCTCACCGGTCTTTCCACCATGGAGCTTACAGAAGAGGCATCTTGATATGATCTTCCTCACTGCAGTAGGTCCACTTGTGATCCAATATTTTCTCCTTGCAGTGGAAAGAACATGATTTCTACCTCCATGTCCAAGCTGTAGATGGAGGTGACGGAGGATAAGGTCGGAGATGTGCTGGTCTTTTGACAAGATGAGGGGGTGTTTAATGTCCTCAGGGATTGCCGCCTTATTCAGCCGTCCCCCAACTCGTAGAAGTCCTCCTTCTAGAACCGGATCCAGTTTGAAGATGCTGCTACTTCTCGGCACTTGTGGCTTACCAGAGGTTAGTGCAGCAAATTCAGTGGGGAATCTCTCTTGCTGGCAAAAAGCGATTATGGAGGTCTCAGCCGCCCAAAGATCTTCCAGCGTCACTTTCTGATTCCCAAGTGATTTTGAGAAAGCTTGCATCTCCTTTTGCACACCCAACCTTGCTGCTCTAGTAGCACTGGTGTTTGCAAGCTCCAACTCTTTTCTTTTATTACTCAGTTTGAGCAGAGTTCCTTTTAGCTTAATGAGCCACGCAACTGCCACCTTAAATCTTTGCCAATCAGAGAAATGGGTCATCAGTTGTGATGTGGCGTTGGTGTCAACAAGTATTGCATTGACCGTCAGATTTCTTTTTACTTCTGGGTCATCTGCAATGACACTTGTATCCACAGGAAATGTTGGCCACGTTTCTTCAGGTTCCTGTAGGAATTCCGGGCCTTCAATCCATCTTTGCTTCACAAGATCTTCTGCCTTCAATCCACGTGAAGCATCGTCAGCAGGGTTCAGAGACGTGGGAATGTATCTCCACTGCTCAACCTCCGAGTTGTCCCTGATGGTGGTTACCCTGTTTGCAACAAAGGTTTGAAATCTTCGGTCCTCATTCTTTATGTACTTAAGAACTGATGTGCTGTCAGTCCAAAAGCAGGTCCTTTTCAGTGGAAGTTGAAGCTCCGATTGAAGCATCTTGTCCACTCGTACTGCAACAACGGCTGCGGTGAGCTCCAAACGGGGAATGGTGACAGGCTTCAGGGGGCCACTCTGGCTTTGCCAAATAGGAAGGCAACATGAACCCTCATATCCATGTTCTGCATCCTCAGGTAAGTAGCCGTACCATATCCGTTCTCGCTTGCGTCGGCGAAGTGATGCAATTGGGCACTGACAATCCTCCCAAATCCTTCAGGCTTCACACATCTGGGGATCTTGAAATATGCCACCTTCTCAAGATCGGTCAGCCATTTGTTCCACTTCTGCTGGAAAGCTGGAGGCATTGGATCGTCCCAATCACACTTCGTCCTGCATAACTCCTGCAACAGCAGCTTGGCGGGGAGTATGAAAGGTGCCAGGAATCCCAATGGATCGTAGACGGAACTGATGATGGACAGCATGCCTCGCTTGGTTGGCGGCTTCTCCTTGACTTTCAGCTTGAATTTAAAAGTGTCCGTCTCTATGCACCACTGCAAACCCAAAGCTCTGTCCAACGGCAGCTTATCCCTGTCAAGATCAAGCTCATGCAGGTTCTTGGACTTGAGATCCTCTGGGAGGCTTTGCAGCACTTCTCGACTGTTACTGATCCATTGAGTGAGGGTGAAACCTCCTTTGCTGCAAATGGTTATAAGGTTCTTAACCATGGTGATTGCATCCTGTTCAGAAGGCAAACTTTTCAGGAGATCATCCATATAAAAGTTGCGCTTGACCGTTTCGATCACTTCTGTTGGAAAGTCAGCCTGGTTGTCTTCGGCAGTCTTTCTAAGAGCAAGGCAGGCGACACTAGGTGATGAAACAGCTCCAAATAGATGGACAGTCATGCGATGCTCTACCAGATCTTGCTCCAGGTTACCTTGAGGCCACCATAAGAATCTTAAGTAATCCTGGTGTTCCTCTGCTACCTTAACCTGGTGGAACATAGCCTGTATGTCTGCCATTATGGCTACTTGTTCCTGTCTAAACCTCATAAGAACTCCAACTAACGAGCTGGTGAGGTTCGGTCCTTGCAAAAGCTGACTGTTAAGCGAGACCCCTTTGTACTCTGCTCCACAGTCAAACACCACTCTTAGCTTTCCCTTCCGTGGGTGGTACACGCCATGGTGCGGGATATACCACACCTTCCCTGTTGGCGTTTCAAACTGATGCCTTGGCACCTCTTCAGCGTAGCCATTGCTAATGACATTAGCAAGAAAGTTCTTGTACTCCTCATGAAAGCTTACGTCTTTCTGAAGTCTCCTTTTTAGACCACGAACACGTTGCATGGCAACACCGAGGTTGTTTGGCATTGAAACATCTTTCCCTTTGAAAGGCAGTTGAAACGTGTAGTGTCCATTCTGAAGCTGAGCAGAGCTTTCCATTATCTCCACAAACTTCTTTTCTTCCCTTGACATTTCTTCTTGTTCCTCAGAAGCTCGCTCATTGAAGTCGTAGTTGTACTGGCTGGTTAACAGTTCTTCAATTCTGTCAATGGCGATTCTGTTGGTGTAAACTGAATGGTGGCTGCTTCCACAGTCGCTTCTTCCCCGTAAAGGACCATTTATTACCCACCCCAGTAGGGTATTGATCGCGTAGGGTCCATCTTCGCCTTCACGACTGTTAATCACCTCCCAAGGCTCCATCAACTTGGAGGCGTTTGTGCCAATTAACAGGTCAACATCAGCGTTTATGTGGGGAATCTTTACATCCTCTAAATAAGGCCACTTTTTCAGCTCCCTTTCGCTGATTATGTTGGCTGTAGAGATGGGCATCTCTTTCTGGGTACACACTTTGGGCAGTGGATAGAAGCACTCACCAGAAAATCCTGAGATCTCCAGACTGTCAACGACGGAGCTTTCTACTGCGTTACTATGGCCCAAGGTGCGGATATGAATCTTACATTTGCGTCCTTCCATGTTCAACCGGTCAATGAGCTTCTTGGTGCAGAAAGTTCCTGTACTCCCTGGGTCCAGAAACGCATAGGTTTCAATAACCTTGTTTCCCTTTGAGCACTTCACCTTAACAGGCAAAATGGGAAGAATTCCATTGCAGTGGCCAGCCCCTGTAAGACCACAAGCGGAGGATGTTGTACAGCTGTCAGAAGTCTTTGTATGCTCAGTTTTCTTCTGATCCCTCTGAGTAACCCATTCCTTCTCTCCAATATGCAAAACACTGGGATGCGTTCGGTTGCACTTTTTGCAAGTGATGCGCCTGTCGCAATTCTTGCTTAAGTGTCCTGTACACAAGCAACTGAAACACAGACCCTTCTCCTTTAGATAGTCCAGTTTCTCCCTGTGTGTCTTTCTTCCCAGTTTAAAACATTGTTCCAAGACATGACCACCAGTATCACAATACAGGCAGGAAATAGGATCAGTCTTGGTAAAGGACGTCACTTTGTTCTGAGCCTTCACCTTCTCATCACCCTCTGGTTTGCTGTATCCATCCTCATTCTTGTGAGCGCCTGCTTTGCATCCATCCTCAATGACTACCTGTGTTGCAAAGCTGTTTCTTCTCAGCTGTGGTCTCACCTGTATCTTGCTTGCTCTCATAACTCCTTTGATAACAGGTGAAGCGTCCTGTATGTCACCAAATAATGGATCTGAAATGATTCTGACCTGGCGCTCGATGAACTTCACAATGTCTGAGAATCGTGCTCTTCGACCAGTTCTTTCCAGTATCTCACATGCCTTAGCTCTCCACTTGTCTCTGAGTTTATATGGAAGCTTCTGACTCAGAATCTTAATGTTTGCTGGCATGTTAAGTTCCTCCAAGTACTGAAGATCATCCATAGCATTGGAACACTCACGGAGGAAAAGTCCATAAGCTTTGAGCGCTTTGGTGTCTTCAGCTTTGATACTTGGCCATCCTGTGACCTTCTCCATGTAGGCCGCTGTTATCTTGAACTCATTGCCAAAGTGCTCCTTGAGCAACTTTTTGGCAACAGTAAAACCTTTATCTGCAGTCATATGAAGGCAACTGCGTACAATATCCTTTGGCTGCCCCCTAGTGTACTGCTCAAGATAGTACAAACAGTCTCCTTTACAGCTGGTCTTTGCTTCCACGCAGTGCTCAAACGCCTTCATAAATGTGTTGAACTGCAGAGGATCTCCATCATAAGTTGGAATTTCTCGGCGCGGCAGCAGTTGTGACGTTTGCATTTGAACAAGGAGAGCTGTTATGTCATTCTGTTGTTGCAGCAGATTGAAAAGACCTGCTGTCTGATTTTGGCCTTGCAGGGGCTGAAACACTTGTTGGCCTAGAGTTGTTTGAAAGCTTTGACTGTAGGTTGTCTTTGAATGTAACTGAGGGGGTTGAGAGCCTTGACTCACAGTTGGCTTTGGTTGTGATGCAAACTGAGTGGGTAGAGATGTTGTAACATGAACTTGCTTTTTCACCAAATTTGGCATGATAGTTGATGGTGAGGCATTGCTTTGCTGTGGTAAAGGTGCATGCTGCTGTGAGGGTGTAGCCACAAATATTGAGGCCTGTGGATTGAGAGCGGTGAGCGAGAGCTTAGATCTAGCCCCTTTCCTGATGTAGGAGGCCATTCCATCGGATTGCCTTGAATGGATGCTGCTACCCACCTTTAGCACTGCTAGCTTAGCAGAAGCGGCAGCTATCTCAGTGTCCAGCTCAAGCTGCTCCCTTTTATTCCTCAAGATGAGCTCCTGCTCCTCCAATGCATGCATATCCTTTATAGCAGCAGCTCGAGCCAAGAGCGCGGCCTGTTCCGCCTCTGCAATGCGTCTGGCTGAAGAAGTGGAGGATCCGTTACATGAAGCTCTGCTACTTCTCCAATGGTGCCTTGACTGCACATTTGAAATGCTGTCTTGAGGTCGAATCTGATCCTCCTCTGCCACATCCTTTCCATTTCCAGCATTGACATCAACAGTTTGAGAATCATCCCTTTCATCTTCCTTTAAAGTGTCGTCAACAACCGTGTGTGTTTCATTTTCACTTTGGACAGTTTGAGTTTGCTCAGTTTGAGTTTCAGTTTGTACCGTTAAATCATCATCATCCTCATGATCATCAACCACTTTGGTAGCTGCACAAGCTTTAGTGTCAGACAACCATTGATTTGTACCCACAATAAATTCATTGACATTCAACATTTTAGCTTGGTACCATATTTCATGCTTGTTTGCTTCATCAGCAGGCAATAAACCCAACAAAGATGTATGCACCTGCTGTGTTTTGTCACTCAACTCATTGAACGTGATAAATGCATTTTCAACCTCATTTACATGTTCTTTATCAACCATCAATTTAGCAATAGATTCTTTAACTTTCGACAGTTTACCAAAATTAGACTTTCTTTCCTGTTCTAAAGTGCTTATTTTCCCCAACAAAGCTTTGGATGTTAATTTAACCACACGTTTTTCAGTTACAGATTTCACCCCTTCACCCACACCAAGTTCAGTCTCAAGGCCAAGTTGGCGTTTGTCCTCATCGGCCATAATGTCTACGCGAAATGAATTGGCTTATTAATCAATAAGCCCGCAAAATAGTTTGTGTTGCGCAACAACTCGTCTCGACGCGCAAAGTTATTTTTAGACGGTTGCGAGTCTGCTACCAATGCATTGGGTTTACGCGAATGTGTGCACACAAATTACCATGGCCATTCATAATATCAGCGCTGATCAACACATACCCCAATCGAGCGTTGGCCGGCTTAGATGAATGGTGTCCCGGTGTGATGATGTTGGTATTCCGCTGGCCTTGTAGCTCGCTCCGGTACAGCTCAAATAAGCAAGCGGCAACTCCAAACATTTGCCCACCTCACATCCGTGATTTCCAAACGAACACGTAAATCCACAATGTAACAGGTCCGCGTCCTCTTGATGAACAGTAATCCCTATTGAAGCAGTTTTTCGACCTAAATGTACTGACTAAGTCCTAAACAAAGTCTAGTACTGGTTGCTTCTAAAGAAACTTTAGTTAAGACGTGCGCCTAGTGCGCTCGAACATAGCAAACACGGAGAGTTCAGTATAGTTCATTCTCATCACGCAGGTTTATTTTCCTTTCTTTTAACATACAGCGGCAATAACGTTAACTCATAATGTAACCAAACAAAAACGTATTGTTAGCCACAGCAAACACTACAAAGCACATACCACATAGGCACATAGGCACATAGGCACATAGGCACAGTCGAAAAACTGTTTGCTTCCCATTTCAGCAACACCTGTGTCTGGGTTTCTCCAGGTTAAATGGCCTAACTGGGCTGACCCGAGGTCAGCTGAGCTAGCCAGCAAATACAGCCCCCTAGTGGCACGGGGCACACTTACATAAAATAAAGAAACATGAATATGGCTCTTACAGGCCTGTTTGATCCAATCGGATGGCTGAAATCCAATCAGATTACTTCTGAAAAACTTGGCTTTTCCTAAATAGGGTGTAAACAAGGGCGTTGTTTAATTTTGAGAAGAAGAGATGCAATAACAGCATCCAGTTTTTGTAGGGGTGTCTGGGGCCATTCGCAGAGGAAAAATCTGCTGTTTACAACCATCTTTTCTTTGTCTTGTAATAAATAAATAAATTTAGGGCTTACTGAAGTCTGCCCTCTTTCTCCTAAATCCCGCCTTAGACAATTAGACAATTAAGCTAGAACAGCAATATAACTCAATGCTGTACCATTTATATTGGAAGCTAGGATGCCAGTTCCCAGGGTATAGAAACAAATTACAGGACCAGTCTGTGGTTAGCCTTGGCAAATTCTGAAACAAATTGATTCATGTCTACATTTTTTGTGATGGTTTTCTCGTGTGGCAAAATTACTAAATCTCTTTTCCTTGCATTGATCGGCGGAGAGGGGTGAGAATGCGGGACAAGGTAGAAAAAGAGCTTTCACATGCAGCTGATGACACACCAATGACCTGGCTGTGACAGCCTATGCAATATGGGGAAGGCCTCTTTGTACTCTTGAATGCATTTGCATACTGCAGAAAGGTCTGTATCAGTGGACAGTTTATTGAGCAACATTACTTTTGCTTACATTGTGCAAGCTCATACTATTGTGTTCTGTCCCTGCAAGCACCTGAAGTGGCTTCAGGAGAGAGTGGTCAAGAAAATATGTTGATTTTTCTCTTTTAAAAGACTGATTTGGAGTGCTAGTTTGGCCATCAGAGTCACCATGCCCAATAGTTGACAAGACAACACTATTGTCAAGCTGTGAGTTCACTGTCCTTCTCCTCTTAGGAGGATTGGCATTTCCACATTGAGACGTCCTCAGGCGAGTGCGGAGCGACGTCGTCCGACGGGTGTGGAGCGACATCCTCAGGCGGGTGCGGAGCGACGTCCTCAGGCTGGTGCGGAGCGACGTCCTCAGGTGGGTGTGGAGCGTCGTCGTCCGGCGGGTACGGCGCGACGTCGGTAGCGTCGGCAGACAGGGGGAGCGCAACGTTGTGCAGCGCAGCGTCGGACAGTGCGGCACTGTCAGACGGGGAAATAGCGACGTCGGTAGCGTCGACAGACAGGGGGAGCGCAACGTCGGGCAGCGCAGCGTCGGGCAACGCAGCGTTGGGCAACGCGACACTGTCAGACGGGGGAGGTGCGGCGCTGTCAGACGGGGAAATAACGACGTCGGCAGACAGGGGAAGCGCAACGTCGGGCAGTGCAGCGTCGGGCAGTGCAGCGTCGGGCAGTGCAACGTCGGGCAGTGCAGCGTCGGGCAGTGCAGCGTCGGGCAGTGCAGCGTCGGGCAGCGCAGCGCTGTCAGACGGGGGAGAAGCGGCCCTGGGCGCAGGCAAGGGAAGTGTGATGTCAGCAGGCAGGGGCAGTGCGGCGTCGGGGGTCCCTCCGCTGAGGAGGGAAGTAATGGTGGTTGTCAGGTCCCAGAGCTGGCCCATCATGACCTGCAGTCCCCGGGCCCACTGTCCACACTGGGAATCAAACACGGGCTTCCACTTAGGGTAGTTGTCGAGGGACATCCGGGCTAACATGACCCTCCACTCCTTCTCCAGCTTCCGCAGCGCTCGAACCCGTGATCTGCCACGGCTCCTCAGGGCATCGACCAGGTGCCTCACCCGCTCGAGATCACCGGGGCCCAGGTCGGCTAACCGGTGATCCCTCAGCTCCAGCGCCAATTGGTCCACCAGCGCTAGGTGGCCGGGGTCCAACGGGGCCAGGTCCACGATGTGTCCCATGTCATTGAGATCCTGCATATTTTGCATGGTCGAAGTTGCCGGGTCCATAGTGGTGAGGTCGTTCTGTCACGATGAGGGGTGTGGGTTGGATCCCGAACGCAGACAACGACACAGTGGAGCGATACGAACAGCTTTATTCAAAAGCACACACAAAACACAAGGGGTAAACGGGGAGGTCGATCCGCGGAGTACCGGCAGGTAGTCCGGGACGGGGGAGGAGTCTGCGTACCGGGATGTCGAGGTGCGTAGTACCGAACGGGTAGTAGGCAGGCGACGGGTACCAAACAGACGGAACGCGACACCGGCGGGTGACGCGGGATAGGTATCGGAACTGGATCTCCGGGACATCAACGGCGATGTCCGTCCAGAATGTCCGACGGGACGGGAACAACGTGCAGTATATAAAGTAACGACCTCACGCTGGGGTAAAGGATAGACAAAGTATATATACCCCAGGTGAGGTGATTAACAATTAGACAGGGTGATGGCTGACAGGTGTGTGTGTGCGCCGCCAGCGCACGTGGCTTGGCCACGCCCCCTGCCAACCACCGTAACCGTGACATAGTCCAGCGAAACTCGAGTAGCATTTTGAGTATGGGAGTATTGAACCTGTTTGCAACAACTTTGAACAACAATTCAAAGAAAAAAGCAATAGGTTCTGATTGCATTGCATGTACCACTGCCAAGAGGAGTTGGTGGTTGTAGCAGTGTACAAATGGAATGTCCTCACCTACTTTGTTTTGCAGCAAAACCTGCACACCACATCTCACCCCAGACATCCCTGAAGCACCATCAGCACTTGAGACACTTGTAAGCATTGTAGCATTGTATCCCAAGTCAGAGAGATGAGAAAGAAATTGGTTGCACACATATTCAGCATTAAGCTGTCCCAATTAAATCAAGCCAACTAAATGTTCTTCTGGGATGGCGTTGCGGACAAATCTTTGACAATTATTGACAAATGCTCAATGCTGCAGTGATCCCTGGTGTCGTCACTTTTAATGCAAAGTCCAGGAGAGTCAGCTTCGTCATATTTGGCCCTGATTTTTTTTTTAAACATTTTGGCTAGGGTTTCAATGATTTCGTTTTGATTGATGATGTTTTGAGGCATTTTGTGGGATGCATTTTGCAAATTCTGTGAGTTTTGGATCATTTTGAATATTGTAATCAAACAGTCTAATTAAAAGACCTCCCTCATCACCATCCCCCTGACTATGCCCACAGAGAGCTAGCTCATTTACGGTGAGAAACTGAATGACTTCCCCAATGCTTCTAACATAGTATCTGTTATTTTCTATCTGGGTTTGACCCAGTAGCTGCACGACACTTTCACCCGTCTCTGAGCGACACTGCTATTCCTGCCACGCAGACATCGCTCTAACGTGAGGAATACTAGACGATTGTTTAAGAAAACCACTGTCTCATTCAAGGGATCTCTTCCAATTAGTGTATCCACGTTGAACAATGAACAATGACAAAATTGCAGAAAATTATGAAAATTAGCGATAAAGGTGATTTCATTGGATGGGCAGATGATTCCACTGGGTGGGCAAGGCTTATCTCTGGGTGGGCAATGCCCACCCAAGCCCACCCATAGACATGCCCCTGCTCTGGGCATAAAACTTCGAATTTGTATTGCTGTTTCTTTCTAAACAAGATGTGTTTCTGCATGTTGGCCACTAGAGAGCACTAAAGATCTGTCATTTCATGTCCTCTAAAATTGGATCGGTCACAGACTTGAATGGAGCGTTTGTGTCCTTGTTTCGATGTTGTCGTCATGTTTATGACGGGAGGGCAGACTGAACGTCATGGTGTTGAATATCTCTAGTGCCAAACATTTTAGCATCACTGTGTTCAAATGGTATCTTAGTATTGTACAATTGAATTTATTGTATTGCACATTGAAATACTTGAAATTGCGCTTACATAAAATTCTGATTATTATCATCTGGTGCATGTTATTTGTCAAAACCGTTTGAGCCAAATAACGATGTGATAGGCCTGCATTTTAACATTGTTTTGTGAGTGATGTGAATGACACAGCAACATAAATTGAGTGTATTGCCAATTAGAAGTTCCTGAACAGGTCCGCCTTATTAGAGTAGAATAAGGTATATGAGAAGAGAAGGCCCTTGGTAGCCAGCCTTTATCAGGGGCAACTTAAGTCTGCCTGTTTATATAGTCTCTCTCTCTCTCTCTCTCTCTCTCTCTCTCTCTCTCTCTCTCTCTCTCTCTCTCTCTCTCTCTCTCTCTCTCTCTCTCTCTCTCTCTCTCTAGCTTTTTGTAATTGTATCACCCTCTTATCTTCCTCCTCTCTCTGTTTCCCTCTCCCTCTCCCTTTCCTTTGCATTCTCTCTCTCTCTCTCTCTCTCTCTCTCTCTCTCTCTCTCTCTCTCTCTCTCTCTCTCTCTCTCTCTCTCTCTCTCTCTCTCTCTCTCTCTCTCTCTCTCTAGCTTTTTGTAATTGTATCACCCTCTTATCTTCCTCCTCCCCCCTCTCTGTTTCCCTCTCCCTCTCCCTTTCCTTTGCATTCTCTCTCTTTCTCTTCCTCCAACTCCCCATCTCTCCCCCAACCAAGGCTCAAACCAAACCAAGGTGTGCCGGGTAAAAATACATAATAATATTTAAGACAGTTGGTTAAATTCCCAGCCAAAATTTACTGGGTTTGATTCCCAATGTCTGCAGTCTTCCACTTAGCACCTTACTCTTGGATACAACAAAGAGAATGATGAACTTAAATAAACCCTGGCATTAGCTTGTCTCAGGCTGTTCTCATAAACTATACGTAGGATTCCTTACGAAAATGTGTAGAAAAATGTTGATATAATTTCTAGCGAGAAATGTGTGTTTTACTCTCACACACTTTGTTCAGTGAATATATACGATCTTTAGTTTTTCAGTTATTACGAAGATTTGTTCAGGTTTGTATCGTTGCTATGGACGCTGATATCACTGCCACCTTATTGTTCTGTTACGTTTATTATTTAAGTACATTTTTACGTGTATTACTAATCCATCGGATTGCAGCGGCACTGAGCTGCACCGTCTCGTTTGGAAACCACATTATATGTTTAAAAAAATATATAAACCATATTATTAACACCAATAGATCGAGGGACGAGACCCGTACGTGTGCAAAGAATTACAATTTGCAGCAAGCTGTGTCACAGGTTTTGTAGTTCTAATAGGTTTTCCCTCTTATGTGAATTTGTGACCAGGAATCTTGCCATCTTATTATAGGGTGTGAAATGTTTTTTACAGGTTGTGACCCTGCTGAGTGACGCCCCCAATTGGTTTGCTTAGGGTTGGCCTTGCTTATGGTAGTAGAGGTCAATAGCTTTCCAAAACTGTTGATCCCATGTCTGTAGCACGTTATTTGGCTTCCCTGTAATCCTTCAAAGGTGGCACAGATTCCAGGTTTAAAGCGCACCCCTGAAGAGCAGGAAACCCCCCTTGCAATCATATTATAGGGTTTACTGGCCAGGAAACACACTGGCGTGGTCCGATTTATTTTTTGTAAGAGGGTGAAATCATGTTTTTTACAGGTTGTGACCCTGCTGAATGACGCCCCCAAATGTTTTGCCCTTGCTTATGGTAGTAGAGGTCAAGATGGCTTCCCTGTAAGCCTTCAAAGGTGGCACGGGTTCCAGGTTCAAAGGGCACCTCTGAGGAGAAGGAACCCCCCACACCTTTCATACTAACAAATGTTACTCTTTGGATCAAGACCTTTCCAATGATGCCTTCATGGTTGTCCTACGACTAAGTTTAATTTTCATCTTGCTCCAAGCCAAGGCTATTTGCAGGTAGCCTTTTTTTCTCTGAGCCTTTTAGGGCCAAGCTGGATAAAATCAGTCAACCATGTTTTAAGGGGTATGAAGTAGCCAAATGTGTTCAAGATATTGATGCTTGCTTTATGCACAGTCGTAACTTTCAATTTGGACCGGTTTAGACTCGATTTTATTGTTTAACATACATATTTTCCAATTAAACTTAATATTATCACTATTCTACCAGCCTGCAGAGGGCGCTAAAATCCCAACCTGTAAATAATAAGGATTAAATAATTGATCAAAACAAACTATTTCACAGAATAAAAGGAGAGCTGATGACTTAAACCAGTAGTCCCCACACTTTTTTTTAGGAAGGCCAGATCATGTCAGTAAATAGTAATTCGAACAGTACTAACACTGTAGACACAGTACCTTAGTTGAGGGGTGGGATGAACGGTAACGAGGGGAGGGGGTGCGCGACACAAACACACTTTTGTGTGTCACCATAGCAACGGATATACAAACTAAAGATTGTATACATTCATTGAACAAATATTTTTTAACTTAAGTGCATATTTCTCACTCAAAATGTTATCAAACCGTATTCTATAGTAACCTATAGTAAACATGTGTTTGTATTGTGAGAAAAAAAATCATAAAAACATACATGTATAAGTGTTATTTTAGACACAATTTCAGCTGCTCTCTTCGCCGACTGAAAGGGGCGTAAACGAGAATATTGCTTTGTGTTCTCGCTGCAGTGGGACGCGCATACGCATTCATTGCTGTGCAATTTTGTATGATTTCCTACAAAATGAACACACATGCGCACAATTGCTGTATGTACGATTTCCTATGCATTTCCTAGTGCACTGTTTTTCGTAAGGAATCCTACGAACCGGTTCATGAGAATGCGTTGCTGGTCTATAGATGTAGTGACTAAGATATTCTCAATAATTTATGTTTTTAATGCACACTTTGTATTGCCGTTCCACCCATAGCGTTCCATGACAAGATACCCCAGAATACTTGCCTTGCTGAAGAGGCACCCTGGGTGCTGTGTATACAATAGCGGCCCACTGCTCCTCATACTAGGGTGGGTTAAAAGCAGAGAAACACATTTCACTGTGTGTGTGTGTGTGACCAATAAAGAGGATTCAATCCTCCAGATTTAGATTTAGATTTGACAACTAGAGGGCAGCGTCGACCAGACTCCTCACTCACCACAGTCCTATATACTTGCTTTTAACTATGCACACGATGACTGCTTCACAGAGCCTGCGTCCGTTTAGAAAGTTGGTTGTGCTCATCCAGAAATTAATGCTACGCTAACCACAGACTGGATTCAAATAGTCCTTCTGTAACGATTCACACGTCCTGCTAAATCTCCTGATGTTTACCTCGATCTCCATCGCTGTTGCCAATCTATAATTGCAATAAAACAGTGTAAATATGGCCACATATATCAAATGTGATTGGCTGCGAATTCTGAAGCTTGTGATTATTGAGATCATCAACAGTCGACTCCACCTTTGACGTAGGAGCAGCTTGGCTGTCCGATGGTCCCAATTCGACATTGCTCCTATTTATTTTGCTACTGCTGGTGCTTGACGCTTCAGTCACCAAGCCTCAGCTTGAGTAGTAGGAAAAATCCAGCCAATGAAGACAGAATTCAAAGGCATAGCCCCAGGTATTGCTGCAAGACTTTGTCAGAGAAAAGGAAGTCTTCCAAACTGTGGATTCACAACTGATACTGTTTTATTATCTTTAACTTGCAATATATATCAACATGAAAAAACTGTGTTATGTAAATTATTTGGATTTCATATACAGAATTCATGATCTTGTAAAACACAGATAGAGGTGTATGAACGAACAGAAGATAAAAGATGTTAAAATATATCAGATGTTAGATTTTAAATGATAGATGTTATGCTGCGGATCTATCCATCATACATCTGGGTGGGACACTCCCACATGTGAAGTCACTATAAAGTACATTTAAATTGAAAGTGCACTGTAGATCGCTTTTAGATCCGCGTTAGAAGGCAGTAAGGCAGCTGGTCCTAATGAATTTGAACAGGTGTAGCAGACGCCAGCAGGTGGTGCTGTGCAGTGGTAAACCTCACTCCCCACAACAAGTCGTTCTAGTGATGAAGCTAGAGCCCATGGGCCCATTTAGCTTCTAACGTGAGATTGTCGCCTCTCATGCCGGAGGTCGTGAGTTCGAGTGTGGGACACTCACTGTGGGACACTCACTGTTTAACAGGCTGCTGACCTACTTTGAATAAGTAAATAAAATGTACTGTTGGTTTTTAAAGAACTGTCCTAATGTAAATGTATTGTGCTGCCTCCCTCCATGTAAATCAGTTGGCTGTTAGTTGTGGCTCTCTCTATGGTCGCGACAGGAAGGAGACACGCTCTTTGTCTACCTGACTATCTCTCCCCCTCTCTGGCTCTGTCTTAATCATACAAAGTAATGGTATCTCTCACTCGCAATGTTTCTAACAAGATCTCTCCATCTAGCATGTGTGTCGGTCCCTGTCAGTGCCGTGTGTGTTAGTATGCGTGTATGTGATGTGTTGTGTGTGTTATTTTCTTAGTGGTGTGTTGTGTTACTGTTATTAGTGTTGTGTTAGTGTCCGTATGTTTGAGAAGGAGAAGGAAGAGCTGGAGAGTACAAAAAAAGTTTTAGGCTCAGTTTCCATGAGGTCTCTCACTCTCTCTCACACACAGACACACACACACACACATACACAAAAACACAAATGCTGTGTGTCTTCCTGGTGGTGCAGGTTCCTCTTCCTGCTCCTGGGACTGTTTGGTAAAGGACCCCAGTACCACGAGATTGGCCGCTCCAATTGCTACGCGGATGACAGACAAGGTGACTACTACTTTCTACTACGTACTACTTTTCATTGAGCAGACACTTTCATCCACGCATTTTATTTGTCACAGTGAATGATTTAAGCTACATGTCAGAAAGGAGCAGGTAGGGGTTAGGATACCTATCTCAAGGATGCCTACAGGTGAGACTGCAGACACCAGAGACTATCCTGCCCCAATCGCTCCCATGTTCATCTGCCCCATTTAACATAGTGATAGATGGATGGTAAATGGACTGCATTTATACAGCACTTTTCTAACCAGTGTGGCCAATCAGTCCACGATGAGCTCTCTAGTCTTGCTGACATTCAGTTCAAGGCTGTAGTCCTTGCACCATTGCGTTAGCCGGACTACCTCATTTCTCTACTCCGCCTTGTCGTCGTCGCTTATCAGACCAGAGACCCTTTAAAAGAGAGCGTAAAACGTATTCAGCTCGTCTGGTCCAGGTCAGTGGTCTTGAATACACTCCAGTCAGTGATTTACATATAGAATGGTAAATAGGCAGGACACTTAGTCTAGTTGTGACATCATAGGGTGTGGCCTAGTTCTGTAAGGGTCTGTTAGTCAAAGAGGAAGGGTTTAATAAGGCTGTAGCATGCATGGATGTGTTGTCTACTTAACTAATGGGGCATTAAAGGTGAACTAAATTAGAGCACCTTGTGTATATTGGTTTGCATTAGAATGCTTCCCCTCTTGGTTAAACCTTATTGGCTGATATGGTTACCCTGTCACCTGCTGAAACACCTGTCCCCCGCTTACTGAAACCTAATTGAATTGGTGTGAAAAGAGGAGCCAGCAGCCCTTCTCCAGAATAGAAAGGCAGGGTCAGGGGGTTTGGTTATCCTTTAAAGTGTGGCATTTGGGAAGAATGCAGCATACATACGGTGTGGTCTACTTAAGTGACACTAAGAGGGAATAATATGGGGTCCTTATGACACAGTGGCACAGCAGCGGTACAGCAGCTCTCGTCACTCCAGCCAAAGTCTTTGTCAGGGTCCAAGCTCATCATGGCACACTGGCCCTCCTCAGGTTCCCCGGGCTCCCCCTCATCCCAGTGAGTGTTCTCTATCTTGGTCTTGCTCAGCCGGTACCATTCTCCCGTCAGCGAGCTCCGCCGGAAGCCGATCCACACCTGCTTCAGTGTCTCGTTCATGGCGTGGAGCTTGGGTGCAAGGAACCGCATCTCGGTACCATCCATGCTGGCCAGATCCAGCCCCATGTTCCTGCAGTACTGGATGGACTCCCTCCAGCCCATGGCAACATCTCCAATGTCCACCACCTCAGGAGTCAGGACGCAGCCCTTCAGGCCTGGTCCACCATGGACAGAGAGATCAGATTACATTTGGTTGGGTTTGATTAGATCACATTAGATTAGCAAGAGCATCATATTAGATAAAATAAGATTAGATTTGATCTGATATGGGTTTTATTAAGATTGATTAAATTAGGTTGCATTGGATATAATTGGATTAGATTAGTCTGATTTAATCAGATCAGATTAGATCAATTGAAAACCAAATAATTACTACCTGAAATAATTAGAACCTTTACACATATTGCAGTACAATACATACTTGTGTACTTGCTGATGATGGGGGCTGGGTTTCCAAACATGATGGTTCCTTGGTATCCAATATGATAGACCATCATGGCCTTGGGGCTCCAGAAGACATTATTCATCTTATTCAATGTGACAGTTTTAGAGACATAGTGAGTGGTTTTGATGTCGTTCCATTCTTGACCACTGAGGGGTACGCTCCCGTTATAGACCAAGTCTTTGTGATCTTTGTGGACAACGAGAACGGCTTTTACGTTCATGAATTCAAGTCTGGGGTCATTGTTGATCAGAAAACATGTGGCAAAGTCCTCTTCTGGGATGATGTTGAGCAGCAAGCCGGGTCTGTGGAAGACCACAGAGCCAACGGACATCACCGCAGGGTTGTTTGGATCATAGGGAAGAGGGCTGCCCTGGTCTGCTATGAGCAGAGAGGCTTCATCTTCAGCATTGGTCGTGAAATCGGGTGGGATGAAGAAGTTGAGCTTGGTCTGGCTAACTGGGTCCAGGGGAGTGACCAACATCCCACAGGTACAGTTGAAGACGGTGGTGCATGGATGACCAAAGAGAACCGACACAGGCTCTGTCGCTTCCACTTCATATGTCGCATCCTTCGACATCCAGAACTGAGCCAGGTTGAATGGTTGAAGAGAAACCTCCTGCACCTCAACTGTATCCCCTTTCCATTTGATGTTGTTTTTCTGCACCATTATTTATGACGATGACTGTGAATGGGGCTGCCTCTGGTACTTCTGATGGGCTCAACGACTGCTCCGCTATCTTGCTGGGCATTGGTGGGATCTTGTACAATTTGCCAAACTTGTCACTGGCTTTGAGCAGAGAGGTCTGGATACTTTCATTTTTTCTGTGGAAGGTTCGGACGTTGATGAGTTTGTCGCTTGTGATTTGGACAATTTTGTTTGAAATTTGGTTTCTTCGAAGCTCAAGCTTCAAGGAAATATGGTGAACCTGGTCTTCGTCAACACATGTAATTTCGGAATATTCATTGAGGGCCAAGAAACACAGACGTTTGCGTCGCCTTCCACCGAAGTGATTTCAATTTTGTTTTCAGCGTCAGTTGGATAGTAGTGAGCAATGTTTTCTGGAAAAGCTGTGATGAAATGAAGGCCACTGCTGTTCATATTCAATGGATCTGTGGAGAAGACAATATTCAGCTCAAACACCTGCTTTAATGTACCATACCGGTCTTTATCAAGCCTTGTCTTGGCCTCACTAAACCATACGTTGCCAATATAATTTGTCAAAATGACTTTGTTCTGCCTAAGAGCATTTAGCATGTGGGTGCCTTGCCATGAGCAAAAACAATAGCAGTTGAGGCAGGATTGGTGCCAGTAGACAGCACTCAACAGCTGAGGCTCATGGAGTCAATCAAGATATATCTCATGGTATACTAATTTTGTGTTTTATTTGATTATGTTTTAGTTTTTCTTTTCTTCAAAATGTTCATACAATGTTAGAAATACATTTAATCAGTTTCCCAGTGGTTCTTGCCATTTTAAAATTCTGAAATATTTGTTCAGCCTCCAGTATGTGAAGATTAAAGAGAGGCTCACAAGTATGTTTTGATTGAATGTTGTTTGACCGTACCTGATTCAGCTGTTGGTAGGATCAGCAGGAGGGCTAGCAAGATCATCGTAGCCTCACCAAGGACCCTGCTGAGATTCATCTTCTGGACACTGGTAAGTTTGATAGGCAAGTATGTAGGAGGGTTGGTGGTTGGGTGGGTAGGTATGTAGGTAGATAGATGGATGGAAACAGTGATAAAAAAGTTTATTAGCATGCTACTGTTAGCTTGAATATAAAACTAAAGGTACAAAGGTACAATCACAGTATTTTACAGGTGGGCAGTCTTCTACTGGTAGTATAGTCTAGTCTAGTATTGTATAGTCTTTTTTTGTATCGTATAATATAATATGGTATAGGAAATATAGTATAGTATAGTTGGCATTACATTACAGACATTGGTTTTAATTTTGAATTGTTAATCTAGGGTAATGAAAATATGAACTTTACCTTATCTCAAAGTAGTCTGCATCCTCTCTCTTCTGAAGTGTGTCTGGTTGAAATCTTAAAGGGATGAGGAATGAGGAAAACACATTTGACAGTCAAACTGGCAATTTGAGACCTTTTGCATAAACTTGACAGTGAGGCTCTGTCTGACCAGCGGAAGAGCTCTCTTAGGTTTACGTTTTCTATCAAGATGTTAATAAAAGAGTTCAGCATTGCACCTGGATCCACATGACAATTATGCTTTGATTGTAAAGACGGTAAGTCATTCATCTGTATTCATTTTAATAACATGCTTTATAAAGTAGGCTGTTCTAATGTCCTTTATTTCATGTTGTCGTTTATTTTTCATAGCTTGCCTTTAATGCATATTGAGCATTTTCTTAACAATGATGAATGACAAACACAGGGTCTCTGTGGAGTGTGTTTGGTTGGTGGCTGGTTCAAGAAGCCTCATCTGGCCCGAGTCAGACTGATTCAACTCTGGGGTTAGGGCCCACAGGTTAACCTGCCACCACCACACATATTCTAGAAGAGCGCCACCCAGCATGTACCATATTGGATCAAGCAGCATCTGGTCATTTATCATCATCATCGCCTCACAGCCAAACCTGTTTGTTGTTGGTTGTTTCCATACAAAATGTTTTTGTCATTTTGACTGTAAAATGAGCTGCCATTCAAATAAGCTGGAGATAAACAAATACCAGACGTCTTCCTGTGTCTCCTCAGGCCTTCACTTTGACATGACCTTGTCGTTGTTGTATGCTATTTGTTCATGTTGAGACCCAGTGATGACTGTCATTAAGGGGGACCTGGTGTCAACAGAACTGTGTAAACAAATTACGTTATTATTTATTCTTAAGGATTATTATTATTATTGTCTGCTATGATTGTACTATCTATGAAGGTTGCATCTTATAAAAATGTACCAATAAACATGAACTCAAATTCTAACAAAAATGATTGTGTTTTTGATTTTAGTTCTTGTTTATTGGTCCCTGCATTGCTACCGACTTCAGACTGTGTTCTCACAATGACGCAGTAGGTGGTTGTGGGGTTAGCCAAGACCTCACAAGTGGGGCTAGCCTTATGTGGAGTGTGTGTGGTTGGTGGCTGGTTTAAGCAGCCTCATCTGGCCCGAGTCAGACTGATTCAACTCTTGGGTTAGGGCCCACAGGTTAACCTGCCACCACCACACATATTCTAGAAGAGCGCCGCCCAGCATGTACCATATTGGATCAAGCAGCATCTGGTCATTTATCATCATCATCGCCTCACAGCCAAACCTGTTTGTTGTTTGTTGTTTCCATACAAAATGTTTTTGTCATTTTGACTGTAAAATGAGCTGCCATTCAATAAGCTGGAGATAAACAAATACCAGACGTCTTCCTGTGTCTCCTCAGGCCTTCACTTTGACATGACCTTGTCGTTGTTGTATGCTATTTGTTCATGTTGAGACCCAGTGATGACTGTCATTAAGGGGGACCTGGTGTCAACAGAACTGTGTAAACAAATTACGTTATTATTTATTCTTAAGGATTATTATTATTATTGTCTGCTATGATTGTACTATCTATGAAGGTTGCATCTTATAAAAATGTACCAATAAACATTAACTCAAATTCTAACAAAAATGATTGTGTTTTTGATTTTAGTTCTTGTTTATTGGTCCCTGCATTGCTACCGACTTCAGACTGTGTTCTCACAATGACGCAGTAGGTGGTTGTGGGGTTAGCCAAGACCTCACAAGTGGGGCTAGCCTTATGTGGAGTGTGTGTGGTTGGTGGCTGGTTTAAGCAGCCTCACCTGGCCCGAATCAGACCTGTCCTTGGTAATCAAGGCCTACCCGTTAAACCAGCCGCAACCACATGCACTCGAGAAAAAGTGCTAGCATGTACCGTCTGCCATGCTCATCATTAAACTACAAACCTCTGCAATAAACCAGTTTCCTCCTCATTGTGTCCTTGTCATCGGGAGGAGCCCCAATAGTAGAGCGGCTTATGACCCGATTTGAGAAGGATGGGGACACGCCGGATGAAAGCACCACATTTTTTCGACATGCTCTACATCACCATAGCTTTAAATTTAGAGGGGGAGCCACTTCATCAAGATGGCAGATGGTGGCCATCTTGGATAACTAAGATGAGCCGCCATGAAAAAGCTAAAAGTGCCAATATCTCGGCATGAATGGGTGATTTGAGGCATGACTTGTGAGCCGGCATTATTATTATTATTATTATGATTATTAATTTAATTGAACTTTATTTGCTTAATTTGTTTACATAAAGCATATTTACATGTAGGCTGTAATAACATTATCTGTTACATTTACAACTGCAAAGCTCTGTGCATTTCCAGTGTGCCTTCTTGCATGAGCACCTTGCACCACAGCCACTTGCACTTTTACAACCATACTTGACCAGTTCAGTGCAGGCTTTCAAAGCCATTGGTAGAGTGCTCCACACAGGAAGCCACACCTGGCTGTCTCTATCCAAAGTCCATCCATATCCTTCTGGACAGGGTGTCTGCTGCTGGGCCAGTTCAGATGTTGCCCAGATCCCAGACTGGTAGGCAACTTGCTTCAAGTGCTGTAGCAGGGAATCTTGTGTTGGTGGAATGTGTTCCATCGTTCTGTTCTTCTGGCAGAACATCTCTCTCCGTGCTTCATTTAAAGATTCCAAATCACATTTTTCATAAAGGACTACTGTGTAGCGCTCTAGAAGTTCCAAGCATCCCATGCTGACTTCTTCCCCTTCCCGCAGAATGCGGAGGTTGTGTCACAGCCGGTGTAACAGTGGAAGATGGGAATTGCTTTTAACCTGTCTTTGTATGGCAGATGGTATTGATATGTGTAGTTTTTGTCGGTGCCAAAAGTGACCCAGATGTCTGCAGCTGGATACTTGGTGAGCAGGGTATGGAACATCCTGCAGGGCATCAAGCTGATGAATCATTATCCTGGTGTCTGCCTCTTCATGGTTACATGGCAGCATTATCCAAAACTCTTGAATGTGCTGTCTTTAACCAATTATCCTTGTTTCTCCACCAGAACTGTCTCTTGGATCCCCACCAATCTGGTTTTAAGGCAGGTCACTCGACAGAAACTGCCCTTCTGGCAGTGACGGAGTCGCTCCATGTTGCTAGAGCGAATTCGCTCTCCTCCGTACTAATACTCCTGGACCTGTCTGCAGCATTCGACAGTGTGAACCACCAGATTCTCCACTCCACCCTTAAGGGGATGGGTGTCTCGGGCTCTGCTCTCTCCTTGTTTGCATCCTACCTGAATGGTCGCACCTACCAGGTGGCACTGGGAGGGTCTGTGTCAGAACCACGCAGACTGACTACTGGGGTTCCACAAGGATTGGTCCTGGGTCCTCTTCTCTTTTCCCTCTAAACAACGTCCCTTGGTCCTGTTATCCACTCCCATGACTTATCTTACCACTGCTATGCTGACGACACCTAGTCTTTCCCCCTCGGACACGTAAGTGGAAACACGCGTTGCCGTATGCTTAGCAAAGTGGATTGTCACAAGTTTGGTGGGACCCAGAACGCAGACCAAGACACAAGGAAGCGATAACGTGAAGCTTTATTGCAAAAGACAGAGAGTGATCGGGGACAGGCCAGGGGTCTGGAAACCGGGAAGTCGGATCAGCGTAGTATCGGCAGGGAGTAGACAGGCGCGTGGTCCGGGACGGGCGAGTGGTCTGGATACCGGGAGGTCAAGTAGCGACAGGTATTAGACCGACGAGTAGTCCGGGACGGGAGAGGTTCTGTCACAAGGGGGTAGTTTGGTAGGACCCAGAACGCAGACCAACGACACAGTGAGGCTATAACTTGAAGCTTTATTTACACAAAGACAACAGAGAGTGATCTGGGACAGGCCAGGGGTCTGGAAACCGGGAAGTCGGATCAGCGTAGTACCGGCAGGGAGTAGACAGACGCGTGGTCCAGGACAGGCGAGGGGTCTGGATACCGGGAGGTCGATCCGTAGAGTACCGGCAGGTAGTAGACTGGCGAGTAGTCCGGGACGGGAGAGGAGTCTGGATACCGGGAGGTCAAAGTAGTGACAGGTATTAGACAGGCGAGTAGTCCGGGACAGGCGAGAGTTCTGGATACCGGGAGGTCGGAGTAGTGACAGGTATTAGACCGGCGAGTGACGCGGGACAGGCGAGCAATCTGGATACCGGGACATCAGCATAACGATTCCGTCCAGAATGTATAAAGTACAAAAGTAGTAAGTACAAAGTACGACCTAGCCAAGTAACGGGACGCCAGGGTATATATACCCCCAGGTGAGGTGATTACCCTAATTACCATCGGCAATTGTCGGCAGGTGTGTGTGTGCGCCGCCAAAGCCCGCGGCTTGGCCACGCCCCCTGTCAACCACTGTAACCGTGACATGGATGTCAATGCACAACCTAAAGCTCACCCTGGACAAGACTAAGCTAATGTTCTTCCCGGCAAAGGGCTGTCTGCACCGAGACCTGGCTGTCACTATTAATGATGCTGTGGTGACACCTACCAGATTCGTGTGGTGACACGAATCTGGGTGTGACCCTGGACGACCAACTGTCGTTCTCAGCAAACATTGTATCGGTGACATGCTCCTGCAGATTCTTCCCCTACAACATCAGGAGGATTTGGCCTTTTCTCACTGAAAAGGCTGCGCAGGTGCTCATCCAGGCTCTGGCCCAGACGGAGTTCAGTCCCGCGTCTTCAAGACCTTCACCGACCAGCTGGCTCCTGTCTTCACCGACATCTACAATGCATCACTACAACAGTCTGTCGTCCCAGCGTGCTTCAAAGCGACAACCATTGTTCCGTTACCCAAAAAGACCAAGGTAAAAAGCCTCAATGACTATCTTCCAGTGGCTTTAACACCCATAGCCATGAAGTGCCTGGAGAAACTCGTAATGTCGCATATAAACTGTTCCATCCCTAGATGGATCCCTAGATGAGTCCCTAGACCCACTCCAGTTTGCATACTGACCAAACAGGTCTGTAGACATTTCCCTGGCACTACACACGGCCCTGCAGCACCTAGACAGGAAGAACACCTACGACAGACTGCTGTTCATTGACTACGGCTCGGCGTTCAACACCATCGTTCCCTTTAAGCTGGTCCTGAAATTGAGGGACCTTGGTCTGGGAACCCCCATCTGTAACTGGATTATGGACTTCCTGACCGGCAGGCCTCAAGTGGTGAAGAATGGGAACAACATCTCATCCACTCTACACCAGAGCACCCCAAGGCTGCTGCCTCAGTCCCCGGCTGTACTCGCTGTACACACATGACTGTACTGCCATGCACAGCACTAATCTGATTATCAAGTTTGCAGATGACACCACAGTCATCGCCCTGATAAGCGAGGGCAAAGAGTACAGAGATGAGGTAGTCCAGCTGACGCGATGGTGTGAGGACAACGGCCTCGCACTGAATGTCAGCAAGACCAAGGAGCTCATCGTGGACTTCAGGAGCCACCAGGGCACCCACTCCACCATCAGCCTGGACAGGTCATCAGTGGAAGTCGTCCGCTGCTTCCGTTTCCTTGGACTGCCGTGGACCCACATCACGGAGGTCATGCTGAAGAAGGCACACCAGCGCCTCTATGCTCTGCGGTGCCTCAGAAAAAGCGGAATAGGCCAGAGGTGGCTAGTGAACTTTTACCATGGCACCGTAGAGAACGTCCTGACGGGTGCAGTGGGTACACCACTGCATGGGACAAGAAAGCCATCCAGAGGGTCGTGAGGACGGCAGAGAAGATCATCGGGTGTGCACTTCCATGCATTGAGGAGATCTTTAGGACCAGATGTCGGAAGAAGGCCATGTCCATCATAAAGGACTGCAACCACCCTGAGCACCATCTCTTCTCTCCCCTGCCGTCTGGTCACCGGTTGTGCAGCATCCGTACAAGGACTACCAGGTTTAAGGATAGTTTTTACCCACAGGCAGTGCGCCTACTTAACTGCTAGGAGTACTTTCACTTTCATAACATTGTAATTAACATTACACTTACATACTTTGCTGAAATCTCTGGACTCATCACAGTTACTGCACTGCACTGTACTGCACTGTATTCATGATGCTGCTGCACTACTGGCACTTTAAATACTTACCAGATACCAGATCATTATTCTGCTCATGAGCCTGGTCTATCAGTTTGCTTGAGAATCTGTTTGTGGTTTTAGGAACAACCCAATGACCATTAAAATTCCTTGTGAATGGACGTGGGCAAGCTTTTCATGTCCTGGATGTGGACAGGAATCCATCAAGCATAGTTCTGGTGATCAAGAAGAACCATGGGACCAGGGCCTTCAGTGACTCCACATAGTCCTGTTAATCCAAATCCTGTTCTCTGTGGGCCTGCACAAATATCATAATTTCCATGTTGAGTATGGTATCCCTGTCGTAGAATGTTGATCATCTTGGTGATCATATCTTCTCTCCTAGCTTCTTTGGTCTTCTCATCCTCAGTGACAATGTCCAAGAAGGCATCCTGCTGTAGCTTCGCCAATGCCAGAGCACTCCATGCTTGGTGGGCATGTCTTGTCCTGGTGAGGTGGGACACTTTAAGGAAAGAGTCGGCTGTGCCAGAGGATGCGACACCAGCGTCAGTCAGTGCAGTTGTCCATCCAGAGGCCTCCAAGTAGTCCCCATATGTTTTCAACATTGCCATTTTAATAAGGAGACCACCAAACCTGACTAAAGATGGTTCCCGAATGGACCAAATAATTAATAATTGACAAACAATAGTCACATATTGATATTCTCAATACCTTTAAGGCATTACCTGACCCAGAAAATGTATATTTTGACACCAAGATTGAACTTCAAAGTGGCTTGGAAACCGAGATATTGGCACTTTTACATGGCGGCTCATCCAAGATGGCCGCCATCAACCATATTGATGAAGTGGCTCCCCCCCCCCCCCCCTAAATTTAAAGCTATGGTGATGTAGAACACATGGAAAAAATGTAGTGCTTTTTATCCGGTGTGTCCCCATAATTTTGCTAAGCTGCCGTACTATAAAGAAACCATGTTATGGCATATTGCAGGGTTGTCTGCTACACCCTACTACAGCGTAGTGGCAACCTGTGTCTATCACAACTGGACCTTCTGTAGACCACCACCACCCCCCCTGATTCGTAAATTTGGTTGTTCTAGTCAGACAGACATCACGGAGGAGTCACTTTATGCGTTCTCATTTAGGCTGATTTAGATTGTCGCAGCCAATTTACAAGTTGACAAGTTTACAAGTTGTCAAAGTACTGTCCATGTAGTGAAGTAACAGCCCAACACAGCACCACCACACACAGGCTATCAATGAAAGGGACAGTCTAACACACGTAACGTGAAAAGTTCCAAAACAGCAATCAATAATCACCAAATGTCTCTGGCATATGTCCTGTCATTAGCACTTTCACCAAAATATCAAAACCTAAATCCTACTATTATGGAAGTTATGTGACATTAAGTGTTTTCCTCTCATAAACCTGCTTTTCCTAACACTTAATGTCACATAACGTCCATAAAGGTAGGATTTAAGTTGAGATATTTTGACAGGTGAGTGCTAATGAAAAGACATATGCCAGAGAAATTTGGTGATTATGGATAGCGGTTTTGTAACTCTTAGTTACGTTAAGTCTTTTCACGTTAGAAAGATCAAGTCAAAATTCTCAATTGAAATGACAAACTCAAGACAGCCATTAACTAATCATTCAACATGTGTGTGGAAACTAAATGCAACCAGCTCAACAAGATGCAACACTGCGCCAAAACCAGCAAAGACAAATGAGTCTCACTCACCAATGATGATCACTTGAAGACAAAATCCATTCTCCTGTCCTTCTGGATGAATTGTTCGACCAACCGGTCATAAAGCTGATCGCTTTTCAGATCCAAAAGAAGTTGCCTTTCAATAGCAATAGACACTAATGCAGTGAGTCGGGATTGTCCTGTTCTGTTCCTTGCATAAGTTTTTATCCATTTGAGGGCGGAAAATTTCCTTTCCACAGATGTAGTGGTGACGGGGATAGTTACAACTAAACAGATCAGGGCAAACAGATCAGGGCAAGGAGCTGATGCATGCTGTCACAAAGTCCTTTGCGTTGAAAAAAGCAAAGGAGGTCAGATGGGTTCTTTCCCTGAAAATCTGTCATACAATACATCACAGACAGTTGTGTTTTCAGCCAAGGCAAGTCAAAGTGTGGCCCTTAGCTATCTGTGAGGCTTTAGAAGGCAGTTTCAGGGAATTTACTCAGAAAGTTTGGGAACTGTTGAGGGTGTTTTTTGTGATCTTTGAACCGATTTTGCACTTGATTAAAAATGTTCTCAATAATGCCATCGTGCAGCTTCTTGTAGTGTGAGCGAGAATCTCTGTGGGCTCTCCGTCCAGTTGCTACGCCGGTGTTCTGCACAGTCTCATCATATATTTGATCAAAACGATCCCTCTGCCCTTCAATGCAAATGCAAAACTCCTCCACCCTGGTCAAACACAACTGCATGTCAAATTACTTATTCTGTAAGATGTCAAAGAGCACATCTGCATGCGCAAATATTTCGTTAAAAGTTTAAAGAAAAAAGCCTAATTCAAAGTTGCCCAGGTTTGATAATTAACCATCAGCACTGAGTATGGCAGCATCATCACATTCCTCGTGGTGGTCAACTATGTAATCAAACAGATCCTTAAGAGCATCCTTCTTTTCAAAAACAGTGCACACCAATCTTGATGCAAAATTACACCTGGTTGGTGCCACTCTTGGCAGTCGTCAATTTCATCAAGCAGCCGCGTTCGTTTTGGCGATTTAGAAAATAACGCAGCCAGGCCAGATAGGTGTGAGAAGAAAATTCTGCATTCTTTAATTTTAACTACACCTTGAGATAAAACCAAATTAAGGGCATGTGCATAACAGTGTATGAAAAAAGTGCCATGTTCCTCCAAGAACCCAAGGGCCAGGGCTGCTACATCCTCAGTCCGTTTCTTCCCTGCCACATCCTCAAATTTGACAAACCTCTCTTTTAACCTCTCTTTTAACTCAAACCAAAGAACAAACGATAACTGTGCAGCATTGCTGACATCTGATGGTGCTTTACTTATTTCTTCTTTGATGATCTCACCCATCACTTCAGCAACAGCACTTCAAGTCGTTCTGTATTTGACTCGAGGTTCCAATGAACACTTTAGAAGTGGACAAATAAGTATGTCTGGATCATATTTTGCTAAAAATGTTAGCAGCTCCAGGTAATAACCACGATTGGCTGATTCTCTGCTCTCTGGCCTCTGAAAGGTAATTCCTGTTTCCCAAGGAAACTCACACAGTGGATCAGACGTTTCAAAATCTCCCGATATTTTTTCACCTTTTCGTTGTGCATGGTCATTTCCTTCCGTCTCTGTTCGTCCAGCTGTAAATCAATCTTGTGTGTCCAAAAGTCTTCATGGTGACCGTTGCCTTAAGATGCCCTGTTGTGTTCAGCAGCCTTGGTTAAACAGCTAAGATTATCGTAGTCTTTCCAATTCCATGCCCTCTTGTCGGTCCCAAATAGCAAGCACTCCCAGCAGAAGAGCCTCTTGTGACTAGTAGAGCCCGTTAGCCACGGGTATCTTTCCCAGTTGCTAGCCTGAAAATGGCGAACATAGTCTGCTTTAACAACTTGATTCAGCTCAAGATTGTCAGGCGTTGGATGGCCTTTTTTAATAATGTCCATCTTTACACTGAATGGTCGTCTTGAAAATGGTTCCCACAATAAATCTGCAATGACATCATATTCGCCTTTTGCCATTTTGACGTAAAAAACATAGAAAAAAAGCCAGTATACCTTCTAGCACACTATGGACCTGTGGGGAAATCTGAAAGAATACGCCCATTGGCTAAAAATCACTATATGATTGGGTGATCAAATTGTCAATCCAAACGTACGCTCTCATTCAGTCTAAGGGCCAAAGCATGCGGGAATACTTTGGTTGAAGGATATTCTTCCCAGCAACCCAGAAAAATATCTGATTGGTTGCACACAAAAACCACTCAAATGCGTAGTGCATGGACCGAGAAAGACAAACAAATCAACGTAACACTGTAATATAACAGATAACAACACAGATACCATTCTCATTTATTCATTTAATAAAAATGTTATACAATTTTATAAAATTATATTAATACAATGAATTTTTGTTTCATCAGAGAGTTCCAGGGTCTTCTCTGAATACCTTGAAGGCCCTGACGCTTCACCACTGCTACAGCATCAATTTATATTTCAGAGTAACTATCTTGCAACTATCTGTCAGACTGTCTGGCATGCAACAACTTTAGTTGGCAAGAAGAGAGGAGACCTTTTTAGCTTAGTTAACGCTTCTGTTAACAGAGCACACTGTTAACAGCTGATACCCCCGCCAAATATAGCACTCTACCTCCTGTCTATTATTTCACCATTCATCGAACAGAAGAAGGAAACACATTTGACAGTCAAATACACTATTTGAAACCTTTTGCATCAACTTGACAGTGAGGTGTTGGCTCACATGACTTTGGCCCCGCTCACAGTTGGCATTAACATATGTTTTTTGAGATTGGATCAGAAGACCACATTTTAATGCCAAGTTTGAACGAGGCCAATGTGGTTTTTATCCACATTGAGATCCGATCTCTGAACCCAACTAAGGAGGAGGTTTTAACGTGGTCTAAGCAACTTGCGACCACATGTGATCAAATTACTTTTAGCAGTGTGAACGCGAATGTGTCTTTGGCAACATTAAGGTCCGCCCGCTCAACTGACGTCCTCTGTATAAGCGGAAGTAGTACTCCGTTGGCATTTCATTAAACGGAAACAGGCTGTAGCAGAATTCGGTGTATTGCAAGAGTTTGAATTATTGTGAACAAAGCAGATGGTTCATGCTAGCTCTTCCTCGAGTGTGTGTTTTATCCTGTAGTCCTTGATTAACAATGACCAGGTGTGCAGCCTCACCAGCCATAGACTAATCAGTCTAACTCAGGTGAAGATGCTTAAACCAGCCACCAGCCACACGCACTCCACATACCCCCAACGCTAGATTGAGACCTACTCCCAACCCCCAACCCAAAACAAAACCTAAACCAGACTTTTACCAGAGGGTTAACAAGTAAAAAAACAACAACCCCCAACCCCATTGGAGACCGGAGGCCTGGGTTGCTGTCTTGACTGGCGTAGTTTTCTCTGGACTGGCAGTTGCTGGGTTATCGCGATGGGCTGGGAGACTGGCGGCTAGGCCAACGGTAGTAGCTCCTTCAAGGGCCCAACAACAGACCCCGGAAATGCTACCCTTCACCAGGGCAACGAGGAATCTTCCCCCCCTCCTCCTATCTTGGGCATGGGGCCTTGGGCTACTGTGCTGGCTGGTGGAGTTGCCGCAGGACCTGGGCTGTTGCAGGCTGGATCCAAGGGTGACGAGCCTCATGGTTGTTCATAGCTTTTGCTGAGCTACCACCACCACTGTCCTCTGCTGGGCCCCACCAGTGGTTGTCGCTGCCGGAGGGAAAGGGTTGGTGCTGGGAGGTGGCTGTGCCTTGTCCTGGTCAGCAAGGTCCCTGTTCAGGCGCCATTGTAGCAGACAGCACTGCCACCAGTCATTAAAATGGCTACTTGCGGGCTACTCCCGAAGACAAAGACACAGGTTGATGAGGAAACCGGTTTATCGCAAGAGTTTAAATCCTTGTGAACAGAGCAGATGGTACATGCTAGAGCTCTTCTCCTCGAGTGTGTGTGGTGGTGGCTGTTTTAACCTGTGGGCCTTGATTAACAATGACCCACAGGTGTGCAGCCTCACCAGCCATATAGTAAACAGTCTAACTCAGGCTAGATGAGGCTGCTTAAACCAGCCACCAACAACACACACTCAGGCAATAGCACCATAACAACACCCACACTGATGAAGTACTGAACAAGCAGTAATTACGAAGAAGAAGAACAGGCTAAATGGATCCTCGCGGATGGTCGACTCTGGAGACACACTGCCTTATCACCATTTAAGATGAATAGTCAGCTCAGCCAAACTTGGTGATTCATATCGCAACGATAGAGTAGTGATTTATGAATAATTATGAATTTAATCAAATGTTCACTGCAAGAGGAAATGCTGTACGTGTATATTTGCAAATGGAGCGGAAAGTGAGATCAGATCTAAAGTGGTCTCATCAGACAACATTATTAATGCCAAGTCTATTTTCTCCAATACATTTTCTTAATGTGACAGATTTTCAAAATGTGTCACATGGATACATGTGTATTATGTGGAGTTTAAAGTGAGCCTAATGATGAATGACAAACAGAGTTTCTGTGGAGTGTGTGTAGTTGGTGGCTGGTTTAAGCAGTCTCACCTGGCCCCAGATGGACTGAGGCTGGGTGAGCCATCTCTTCTCCCCCCTACGTTTCGGTCGCCAGTTCCACAGCATCCGTACAAGGACTACCAGGTTCAAGGACCGTTTTAATCAACAGGCAGTGCACCTACTGAACTGCTAGGAGTGCTGCCACTATTATAGCATTGTCATCCATATAACATTACATTATCATACTTTGCTGGACTTTCTGGACTAATGCCAAACTAGTGTTTAAGGAAAGGCATACTGCAGGAGGGAAAGGGAAGAAAGCATTATATTGTAATTGTTGCATAAGGCAATTCAAAATCTTGAATATTGGGAGGAGCCAAAAGGAACTAAGCAATATTGGACAATTGTGTGCTAATTTATCAACATGTCCTACCAGCTGAAGTTGTTGTTTAGTCATTTTGACTGTAAAATTAGCTTCCATTCAAATGAGCTGGAGATAAACAAATACCAGACGTCTTCCTGCGTCTCCTCATGCCTTCACTTTGACATGACCTTGTGTTTGTTGTATGCTATTTGTTTAATGTTTAGACCTACACTACTACATTACTACAAAATATGTTATTATTCATTCTTGAGGATTATTGTCTGCTATGATGTATTATTTCTGAATATAACACAAAGGATTATAGTTCATGTTTATTGGTCCCTGCATTTGGATTACTGCAACTTCCTCATTGCTGGCGCCCGGCATCTGCCATCAGTCCTCTGGAGCTCATTCAGAAAGCTGCAGCTTGTCTGGTGTTCAACAGACCCAAGTTCTCCCACACATCTACCCTTCTCTCATCTACCCTGGGTCTCTACACTGACTGCCTGTAAGCTGCTCGCATCCAGTTCAAGACCCTGATCCTAGCCGAAAGGGCAGTGAAAGGAACAGTTAATTTCTACGTCCAGGCAATGGTCAAGCCATACACCCCTGCCCGTCCACTTCGCTCTGCTACTTCGGGAAGTCAGCTTGCCCCGTCGCTTAGGGGCCCTTGCGGCCGATCATGGCCACAGTCACGGCTCTTCTTTGTCCTGGCCCCAAAGTGATGCAATGAACTTCCCACGGATGTCAGGACTGCAAAGTCACTGCCCATCTTCCACCGTAGGCTGAAAACTCACCTCTTCAGGAAACACTACCCGGATCCTTCTTCCTAGCGCATCCTCTTATCACTTTTTACTAGCTTTACTGGCGTACTAGTGTCTACACTGTAAAAAATGGTTGTAGATTTTACGGTGTAAAACTGTTAAACCACGACAGTAAAAGACCGTAAACTCAAAATTGGTTGAATACAGTTTATGTAACAGTAGAAGACCGTAAATATATATATCAGCCAAAACAGTAATTTTTACATATCTTTTCTGAAAAAAATGCATTTCTCCACTGTTAAATACTCTTGCACTGTTTTTATAACAAAAATATACCGTAATATATATAAAACAGCCAACACTGTAATTTTTGCTTACTAAAATGCCATTGGCCGTCAAATTTGAGTAGAGGTTGCGGACAGAAAGGGCGCTTGAATTCAAGCATTAACGGTTGCCTCTTTGATGTGCCGCTGTTTGACCATGTATTCCTGTTGCATTTGTGGAGAATCTGTTCGGTCTCTAAAGGCGTATGTTGTACATTGCAAACTACCGCAATGAACCTCGTTGTATTTTCAAGTGTGTTGGAATTGATTGTAAGCAGGCGTTTTTGGTGAGCAAAAGGAGAACCTGTTCCATTTCGTCGAGGATACATGCCTGGCCCAAGAGGTTCAGATGGAGAAGTTGCCGGCAACACCCTGCATTATTGTGTGTGGTAAGTAAACAAACACTGAGAGTGCAACCAAACCCTCTAGAATAAATCTACTAGTGTACTGAAATACAATTGTACTACTGGCTTACTTAGTTCCAGGTTATGTTGCAGCCCATATAACGATACTGACATTACTTTACCTGATACCAAGGTCAGCCAATAGCAGAATTCAAGGCAGCAGTATGGTTTTAACCAACTCCGTTATCAGTTTTGGTTGTTTTTTGATGGCCCTTGTTGAATGTAATAAGTACATGAGTATGTTTAGTCAATGGCTGACATTGATGCCTTTGTTATGGAAGTTTATTTGTTTGTTTTGTTTTTTGTATTCTTAAATTGTTCAGGGTCCTCCTGCTTTGCTGCTGGGACGTTCATGTTGAGCATCGACCAAGAGGTTGTCAACGACCACATCACTTCCTTCACGTCTGCCTTCTGCCTGATGTTGGGGAGTTACTACTGTTTCAACATCCACTACCAGTGGAACTACGTTCAACACTTGAGTTCCTCCAAAGGTACAATTTCTTTGTTGTTATAGTATTTAACAATACAAGTTTTTATTTCAGCCTTCAATTGTTTTTTGTGAATTTATATATGTATTTTTCATGAAGGTGTTTCTTCTCAATAAATCCTGAGAGAGGAACCAAAGTCGAGTGGAAGAAAAACAAAAAGTACTCCCAGTCAATCCCAGAGTCCTCACTCGGATTGCAGACCTTGCAGACCATGAGTGGATATAGACCCTACTAACCCGAACCCTTTAGACAATGTGTTAAGGTGTACTGTACTGCAGATATTTGTTCAATTTGTATCATAGTGAAAGTTCTGAAGTTCTGAAATGTAAACTTTTCCTTGGAAAAGTGTATAGTTTGTGTATAGTGTATAGTTTGTAAAGTCACAGTACATGTTCAGCTTTACTGAGTGAGGTCAATCGTTTTGTGCTGCAAAACAAGTTCAGTTCATAAAGCTTTTCTTTATTTAAAAATGTGAGATGGGACATTTTTTTGTGGCTGCTAGGTACAATGAGCAATTTAAAAACATAAATTTGCGCTCAGAAAACTTGTTAAGTTTAGAATAGATTAGATTCACCTTCATTGTCATTGCAGAGTACAGGTACAAATCCGATTAAATGCAGTAGCATGTAACCAGAAGTGCAAATATAGATAAATGCAGGAGTGTAGGTTATACAGCACAATAATGCTATACAATATGTACTAGTGATGGACAGTGGAGAGTTACAATATACAAAAGAGTGCAAATGTAGGGTTGTCTGTAGAGTATGAACAGCATATGTGCATTTGGTAAGTATGCAGAGTATAACATATGTATGGGTTGGTTATTTGTACTATTACATATTGAACAGTGTAGGTGGTTCAGTCTATCATTTGTTTTAGAAGAAATGATTATGAAAATACTCAAGTCTGGCAGAAGTTTCCTCTGATGGCATCATTAAAGAACTGAGCTGGTAAGTTGGCTGCATATTTAAAATATATACATCAGATTTTTATTCTGCGTCTAAAGTATTGTTTCCCTTCCAATAGGCCAAGCCAAACGATTCTTCTTGACATTACCTTTCCAGGTAAGAGATACAAGTCTAGAGAGAGTAAATTATTGTTTTTGTTTATTTTACAATTTAATCTTTGACTTTCTTTTCTCACTTAGGGCATTGATAGGGCTGCACCATCATTAGGGCTGGTCCCAGTCAAACTACCAAGTTCCACTCAGCGTTCTCCTGCTGCTGGAAGTTCTCCTCCCTGATCCTTCAATGTGGACCTGTTTCTACATTCAGTCAGGACATTTATGGTGAGTGATTCCACACAAACAGGTTTTCTATCATGCACGCTTTCAGTAAATATTGACTTTAGTATAGTGGTATATACTGTGCTCTTTAGAAATGTGTCTACCAGTAGAGATTAAGTAATACTGAGTGTTGGGGGGATGTTACCGTCAGTTACTATAGTGAAAATGTAAATAGGTTATTGAGAGTCCCTTCATTTATAAACCATTTTCAAATTGAATTACCAGAAAAATCAGTATACTAAGATGTGCTGTACATTGTTACAGTCCAAAATTATAAAAATATTGTGATCTAAAGGTTTTGCAATATAATATATCCCACCACTACTTAAGTGTAAATGAAACGACTTTTGATCCTGTGATTTTTCTCTCTGCTCTCTCCCTGATGCTGGCGTTAGGTCCTGGGTTCCCCATCTCTCCCTGATGCTGGTGTTAGGTCCTGGGTTCCCCATCTCTCCCTGGTGCTGGTGTTAGGTCCTGGGTTCCCCATCTCTCCCTGATGCTGGTGTTAGGTCCTGGGTTCCCCATCTCTCCCTGATGCTGGTGTTAGGTCCTGGGTTCCCCATCTCTCCCTGATGCTGGCGTTAGGTCCTGGGTTCCCCATCTCTCCCTGATGCTGGCGTTAGGTCCTGGGTTCCCCATCTCTCCCTGATGCTGGCGTTAGGTCCTGGGTTCCCCATCTCTCCCTGATGCTGGCGTTAGGTCCTGGGTTCCCCATCCATTCCACCTGGTGGGACCCTCCATGTCCACATGCTGCTCCCTTGCCTCAACAGCTACAGGAGGGCAACACATTGGAAACCCCTTGACTGCTGATCTGTTTAATGGACTATTAAAAACTTTGGACTTCTGTCTGACTATGGTCCATAGTCAGACAGAAGTCCAAAGTGACTGTTTATGAGAGGATTTTACGTATTAGAAGTTAAATCATTACATTATACTGTTAATTTCACAATAAAACCATATTTCATGGCAAAACCTTTTTTTGTACTGCTTTTGTAAGGGAATTTATATAGGAAAAAGTAGTATTGTATTTTGCAGACTGATTCTTTTACAGTAAAGCACTGTCATATTTCATGGAACAACCTTTATTTGTACGGCATATTACGGGAATTTATACGGGGAAAAGTAGTATTTTATATTACAGACTGTTAACTGCACAGTGAAACACAGTCAAATATAATGGCCAAAACTTTATTTAGACGGTATTCATACAGTATTTTCATGTTCATTTTACGGTAAAAAGGTGTTTCTTTTAGTGGTAAAAACCTGTATTTATATGGTAAAATATGGAATAAAACTCAAACATTAACCGTAAAATCAGCAGTACTGATATCCTTTTACCGTAATAGTACATAAAGTTCTACCGTATTTTTTACGGTAAAGTTCTGGCAACCACAGCTACCAGTTTTTACCGTAAAAATTACGTTTTTTTTATTTTTACGTTCTACCGTATTTTTTACGGTAAAGTTCTGGCAACCACAGCTGCCAGTTATTTACCGTAAAATTAACGGGGTTTTTTTTACAGTGTAGGTTTGCCTGTTAGCTAGTTAGATATTGTTTGCCAACTTTTTGTACTTTTACCTGAGCACTGGTTCAGTTCTTGAAGGAATGAAATGAAAATGTGTTTTGACTTCTGGTGACAAGTTTTTCTCTTACCTGCCTTTGTTAACGCACTATTGTAAGTCTGCTAAATTACTGTAATATGCAATGTCCCGCTTTGCCAAATGTGCGCATAGGCCAGAGTATTCACTCTTATTATTCTGTGAGTCTTTTAAGTTGATTCTATATTGCAAGATTACATTTTCAGCTTGATAGAACCCACCAACAACAATGTTTAATCATGACACTTTATATTTGAGTGTATTCGTAGCAGTCGACCCTGCTGCTCGCCACTGAAGTGACCTCTCTGGGCTCCTTTGACGACAACTACACAGGTGGATGATCACTAAGTATATTGAGTTTAAGAATGTTAAAGCAAGCAGAGCAGGGGGTACATGCTAATATTGTCACTGCCGGGGACTTCGGAGGTGAACCCAAATGCACGACCCGATGACACACGTATCAAAGTAAAGAGTCTTTACAGATAAATGCAGTACAACACAAAAAGTACTTGACGATGGAGACGCTTAAAGTTCAAAAGCAAAATACTTAATTACAAAAACCTGACAGTGGCATGACGTGGAAAAATGACGCTTGTTCATAAACATGAAACAAGTACTCTCTAACACAAAACAAGTAACAAGTCTCAAACGTGAAACAAGTACGCTGGCTAGTAACAAGTGGCCTAGCAAGCAACAAGTGGTAACGAACTGTCGCCGAACAAAAGAAGACACCGCCTATTTAAACAAAAGGATCAGAACAGGTGGAAACAATGAGGTCCCAGGCAGCCAATCAGACAAGCAGGAAAACATGAGGGGGACGATAATGGTGATGCGCTGCAGCTGCGGGACTAACAAGGGGGCGTGGCTATCAGGGTGAGTACTGTGGAAACGAAGGTGACATGAATGCGGGACGTGATAGGGGCGTGGCTACCTGGGCGAGGGCTGTGAACGCGGGGAGGCAGAACTGCCAACCCTGACAAATATGTCCTCTCTCTTCTCGAGTGTATGTGGTGGTAGCTGGTTTAACCTTGGAGGGGGCGGCCCACGTACTGTACTAGAACCACATGAGAGGGAGTGGCTGCACGCCAACCAAATGTGGAGGCACAACATCCACATCCAACTTGTGGGCGACGCTGACCTCATCATCACAAATAGTGTGGGTAGCCTGGGTTTTCAACAGCATTTCCAAGTCCCTCTCTGAGTCTGTTGAAGCCCCAGACTGATCCTGCCCCTACCCCAGTCATGTGTGTTTTTTACCCTTCAGTCTGATCTCTGAATTTGGGGTAACATCAGTGTGGCAGTGAACATTGTTTGTCATGTTATTAAAAGTAAGGGACATGTGTATGTGTGGCTGCAGACCTAGCGCCATGGGGGGGGGGGGGGGGGGGTGAATCGAGCAACGTGACCCCTATCCCAGATCAATTCTGAAATAATAATAATTCTATATTTTTATTTCTTAAATTGTATTAGATTAATTCAGAATGGATAATCATATTTAAATTAAGCCCTTTTTTTAACCAAATAAAATACCTTAATTGTTTAAAAAACATTAAAATGATAATATGATCGACTGACGTTTGCACCTCATCATTGCCTCTAGCTACGTAAGCTAACATACCATAGGCTATCCAGGTTCAACTACGCTAATTTATTCATTGGGGCGACGAGATTCTGGCGGGAAGCCTAGGCTAGTCACTGTTATTTTGAGCAAAAATGGATATCCACAAATGGTTATCAAAGTCAGCAGCACCAACAAAAATAACAGTTTAAGCAGATGAAGAGGCTTCAACACCAGCATCAGCAGTCGTTGTGATGCCGTCGTATGATGCTGCTGGAGTAGCTTAAGAAGATTGCCCTGATGTCACTAAAGGTGATGCAGCAGCAGGCACCAGCCATGGTGCTCACAAGCGTTCCCAATACACCCCTTCCAGCACTGCTGGTGGCAGCCAAGCCAAAGACTATGCTCAAGCAACACCAGAGGATGTTGGCATAGAGAAACCCAAGCAGGTGGTACTATATTCAGTAAGTGTCCAACTCGCCTTTATGGGATAAAACGGTAATTTGCAAGGGCGTGGTAATAATAAAAAAGATTGGTTGGAGTATTCTGTACAAGAGGATGCTGCATTTTGCTTTCCCTGTAGGAAATGTCGGTCATCATCAGCCATTGACACAACATTTACTGTTAAAGGCTACTGTTATTGGAAACATGCAACAGAAAGGAATAAGGGATTGCATAAATATTCAACTTCAAAAGAATACATAACCAGAGAGGCTATGTGGAAGGAACATGAGAGACTGAAAGACACAGGTCAGGAAATTTCCACTGTGGAAATTTCCATAAATTTGGATCCGTTATTATTTGTCGTCCATTGCTGACAACCAGTTCCTCTAGAGGAGATGAAGATGCATTTTGTGTCAGAGGGGGGCAGTTCATTATTACTCTCTGTATTTAAGTTTACCCTAAGTTTACCCTTAGCCAGATTTTGGCAAAGAAAGCACAATCCATTCCTTGCAACGTGACATACATGAGCCATGACATTCAGTACAAAGTAATCTAAATTATGAACAGCTTGGTGACAGAGGAAAAAGTCAGGGAGATAGGAGACAAAAGTGGACGGAAAACGTGAGCCCACTGGCTGTGAAAATATATTTGTGGTACCTTTTTTTTTCAATGCAAATTCTGAAACAACAGAGCGCTATCTTACACTCGCCACTGCGGAGAAAGGTGATGCTGTCACAATGACACCATAGTTGAAGAGTTAACCAAAGCTGGTCTCAGTACAGACAAAATATTAAGCCAAGTCTAGGAAAGGGGTGGAAAGGGGTGCAAAAGCTGCTCCAGGAAAAACTATGCAGATAAATACCATATGTACACTGTATGAATCATCAGCTACATTTGGTTGTCTTTTATGCTTGCTCAGCTGAGGGGGCATTCAGAAATTGGTTTTCTGTTTGTAATTTGCTTTACAAATTATTCAGAAAGCCCACAATCGCAACTATTTGCAACAAAGGGGAGAAACTGAAAGGCTTACTCAACCAAAGGTTGACAGGTCATCTAGCAACTGTTTCGTTATTTTGAGAAAATATTACACTGTTTATTCATGGGGGAACGCCCCTTGTGGATTTATATGGTGGATTCATGCATTGTTGAATTTTTTCGTGTGACCTGTGTAAGATTTGTCGTAGTCCTGGAGGAGTGACTGTCATGGAGAAATAAAACATACAGGTTAAGATACATTGTCTGGTGCCTTCACTATTATTATTATTATTATTATTATTATTATTATTATTATTATTATTATTATTATTATTATTAATAATCCAAGTCAATTATATCACAAACCCAAAGCTTCACACTCCACTGGTCTATATTTTTTCATACTAAAATTAATCATAAATGCCCCCCCTGGAAAATGTAATGCCCCTCCATTATATTGATTCTGCCCGGCGGCAGAATCAATGGATGTATGGAGCTCTTTGAGTCGTAGTTTCTCTTGCGAGTGGTGGAGTCAATTGTTGACATGCAAGGGATGTTAAATCTAATTTTAATATGACTGTTTAAAACGTTTCGAGCGCTCTATCAGTCATGCCATATAATATTTTGTGCAGTGTACAATTATGGCCACAATAGCACTCGTGAAAGTGGCCAATTCAAGGAGCAAACTCTGGCACTTGGTACTGAAAGAAGGCAAGCATGGCTTAATAATATTGGCAGATCAAAACATGATCTAACAAAATTAAGTCTACCCATTAGTGTAGCAATCATTTCATTTTAGGTAATCTATATTTTTAGTTTTTACAAATGATATTCTTTGCACTACGCGAGCAATTCGGCGAAGAGTTAACTCATTGTGTTTTATTATTTAGGAACGCCGGGGAGGTTGTATGACAGAAACATTCCTGACTGGGTGCCTACTCAAAACATGGGGCACGTTTCAGGGTTAACATTGATGCTTCAGCTGCTAAAATAAATTATCGGGTGGTTAATAATAATGGCTTTGCACAGAGAACACATGGAGGAAGTTTAAGCTAAAGAGGAAATGCTATCATGTCCATGTAGATTTCATATTAACACAAGTAAACTTAAAAAATCCACAAATAAATTACTAAAATCCTCAGTCTGAAATAGAATTCAGACTGTTTTAAAATGTATGGGTCGAAACCACATATACAAACCTTTTGTTGTATCTGACCTTTTCTGGCCCAGTCAGATTGGTGGTTTAATCAATGATAATCATTGGATGTTTTTTGTGAGAGTGCTTACGACGGCAGGTATATGTTATGTTTGTATACCCACCAACATGGCGGACGCTCATGACTTGCATTTTTGGTCACGTGGTTGCAAGTCATCAATAGGTGTGTGTTGGGGGCCCTCTACTGGCCAGCCGCCACTACTTCACCACCTTGCGCAACTCGGCCAACAGACCAACCTCTGGCGCTCTCTCAGAATGAGAAACCAACTGGACAAGAAACTACTTTTGAATGGTTCATCTCTGATATCATTAAAATTTACAGTGAATATCTGTTATCCGTTATCTGTTCCTTTGACACCATATTGAAAAATAGTTACCGGAAGGTGAAAACACACACACACACACACACACACACACACACACACACACACACACACACACACACACACACACACACACACACACACACACACACACAGACACACACACACACACACACACATACACACACACACACAGTATGTGACTATGGCCACAAAGTCGTAATATTGATTATGAAAGCATTTTGTGATTTAGTCTTCATTCTACTATTTGCTAGAAGCTTATAATACCAGTACTTCAATTATATAGTCTACTCTATTTAGCAGTGTGCTATATGACGTAGACATAGGCTAGGGCTAACAAGGAATGCAATGGGCGGATCTGTCCGGATTAAGACCGTGGAAAAAAAGGAGAGAAATCTAACACACATATCAACAGCTAATCAGATAAACCCCTTGTAGAGTATCAGGGTGATTTGTTTGTTGTTTTACTCCTAGCCACTAGGGGTCACTAGGCACTGTAGTCATGTAGGCCTAAGAGGTGTTAAGGAGAAAGAGGAAGTTTGCCATTTTGAAAAGCTTGGCCTTGTCCCAAATGGGGGAAATTTCATCTTTCCCCAATCAACCACTCGTACCCCATCCCATTTCAACCAATCAACCACTCGTACCCCATCCCATTTCAACCAATCAACCACTCGTACCCCATCCCATTTCAACCAATCAACCACTCGTACCCCATCCCATTTCAACCAATCAACCACTCGTACCGCATCCCATTTCAACCAATCAACCACCCGTACCCCATCCCATTTCAACCAATCAACCACCCGTACCCCATCCCATTTCAACCAATGGAAACACAGACGCACCCTGCAGTCTTCTTTGGGACACCACTTTCTCCACCTGTAAATAAAGTTATTAATCACCCATCATGACACATGCACAGATAAGGAAAACAGCTTTGATTGGCCAGAGTTTCAAACGTAAGGACAACGCAAAGAATTTATTATATATTATATAATATATTTAATATATTTATATATTTAGTCTTTTCACTTCAGCAAAGTCTGCTTAAATGCGGACTCACAAGAACAGTGTATGAAGGGCACATAGGGGGCAATGTTGAGCAGCCCATGTAATCGCTAATTGAGAAATTGGACACCCTAAACCAGTGGTTCACAAATGGGGGTACGCGGACACCTAGGGGTACGTTGGAGTACTGCAGAGGGTACATGAGATTTTTTTTAAATGTTAATTAAAAAAAACATGAGTCAACACAATACATTAAATTAAAATGTAAATTAAAATTCGGTAAAAAACATTTGATATTCAATATTTCAGTTTTTAATGGAATCGTTACTGCTGTAAACTGTGCTAACAACATAAGGTTAGGCTACGCAATCACGTTCAATTGTGAGTGGGAAGAGTTTTAAAAATGGATTTGTGGTTGAAAAAACGTAGCAGCGATACAGCTGAGAACACTGAGAAAGAAGTAAAAAAGAAAGCAAATACAGAGCCAACAAAATACCGTCAGTATCAGAATGAATATGTTTTAATGGGATTTACCTCAACTAGCTGCAACCCTCCGAAGGCACTGGGCTTTTTTTGCGGGGAGAAATTAGCCAACAGTTCCTTCAATGACATCTCGGCACAAAACATCCATGTCATGTTGGTAAGCCACCAGAGTTTTTTAAAATAATAATAATAATAAATTATATTTATAATGCACTTTTAATTTGCATGGGCAAAACTCAAAGTGCTACAGAGTAAAAATGGTTTAAATAAAACAGAATAAAAGCAGCGACGTTTACACCGGCATGGCAACCAGTGGGGTTTTTTAAAAATCTAGTGAAAAGCTATTCTAAAAAGGTGTGTTTTTAGGCCTTTTTTTAAAAACATCCACAGTCTGTGGTGTCCTCAGCTGGTTTGGGAGGGCGTTCCACAGTCTCGGAGCAGCGGAGCAGAAGGCTCGGTCTCCCATGGTTTTCAGTTTGGTCCTGGGGGGAAGGAGGAGGTTTGCCTTTTCAGAGCGTCCTCGTGGAGTTTTGTGGGGTGAGAAGTTCTTTGATATATGAGGGCGCATTTCCATGAATGCACTGATAGGTGAAGAGGGTGATTTTGCCTTTGTCAAATGACACCGTTTGTCGCAGAATAGATACCATGGGAACAGACATTGTTGATCAGGTTGTGGGAAAACTCAGCGAATCCTTTTCACTCCAGCTTGATGAATCGACAGATGTCAGTGGAAACGCACATCTTGTTGCGTTTGTGAGATACGTTGATACTGACGACATTCGCGAACACATACTTTTCTGCAACAGTTTGGAGGGGAAAACAAGTGGGGCAGGGTTTCCGCTAGGATTTTTTCTTGCCGGTCAAGTGTCCGGACAGATTTTATTTTACCGGACAAATTTGAAACTTACCGGTCATGTTTCAAAAACAGTCTATATTACAAACACAACTATAATGTACACCTAGATTGACGAAAGAATGACAAAGACTTCAAATCAATTGGACTATTTTTTAACGGTTACGGTGGTTGGCAGGGGGCGTGGCCAAGCACACACACTCCTGTCAGCTATTGCCGCGTCTAATTGTTAATCCCCTCACCTGGGGTATATATACCCTGGCTTCCCGTTACCCCAGTGTTAGGTCGTACGTCGTACTGCACGTCACACGTTGTTCATGTTACGTCGTACATTCTGGACGGAATCGCCACGTTGATGTCCCGGAGATCCAGATCCCGATCCCTTGCCTATCCCGCGTCACCCGCCTGTCTCGCGTTACTCCGGTCTATACGAGCTCCCCGGTTATTATAATTACCTGTCTGGTACCTGTCGCTACTTGACCTCCCGGTATCTAGACTTCTGGCTCGTCCCTGATCTTCCGCCTGTCTGGTACCTGTCGCTACTCCGACCTCCCGGTACCCAGACTCCTCTCCCGTCCCGGACTACTCGCCGGTCTACTACCTGCCGGTACTCCGCGGATCGACCTCCCGGTATCCAGACCCCTGGACTGTCCCTGATCACTCTCTTGTGTTGTGTTTGAGTTGTGTTGTGCTTTAAATAAAGCTTTATGTTATAGCTCCACTGTCTTGGTCTGCGTTCTGGGTCCCACCAACCAATCCCACTCGTGACATATTTAATGAACAACAAAACAAACAAGAACGATTGAGCAAAACCTCGTTAGCCGCAAAAATCACAAGGCTATTTCAAAACCCCTGTAACATCTGTAGTCTGTTTTAACATAGGCTACATGGCATCACATTCACCCTGTAGGCTACCAGGCTACTTTTTGCTTTCTTCTTAATTTCATTGCGGCAAAGTCCTCTGCTGCCGAGCTGAAATCAAAGGTGTCTAATGTGTCTTTGCAGCTTTCAATACGCATAAGTCATCACTCTCTCCTCCTCCAGACGACTTTTAGCCCGAGTCGGGTACAGCTCGCTGAACTCACAAATGACCACTTGGCAAGCTGTTGCAAACATTAAAGCCCCATAGCCGTGGAGCGGCCATCACTGCACCTGCATCTCGTCGGGCGCGCTTGACGTCATGAGAGGAGCGGCAGCTGATTGGTCACTTCATGACCAAAACCAAACATTATTACCGGACATTTTGACCGGCAGGTTTTTTAATTACCGTTTTCTTATAATGTTTACCCGCTAAAAACCGGTAAATACCAGCTAACGGAAACCCTGAACTGGGGAGGACATTTTTAAAGTTGTTAATGCGTTTTTTGGTGAAAACGGTCTGAACTGGGAATCCTGCACCAGTGTCTGTACTGATGCAGCTGCGTCTATGACTGGCCGTGTGAAAGGGCTCATGGCGCGGATTCCAAATGAAAACCCTGAAGTGCAGTGGGCTCACTGTGTCATACACAGGGAAGCACTGGCCTCCAAGAAAATGAGTCCTGTGTTGCATGACGTTTTGAACGACGTGTAAAAGTAATCAACTTTATTAAGTCAAGGCCACTTAATGTTTCGCCGCCTGTGTGAAAACATGGGAGCGGAACACACACAACTGCTATTACACACAGAAGTGCGCTGGCTCTCTTGAGGGAGAATACTCAACAGGCTGTTGGAATTACGGTCTGAAGTGATATATTCAGCAAACTTAACAAACTGAATGTGTGTCTGCAGGGCAAGGACACCAACATTCTGAACCTGTATGACAAGGTGGGTGGTTTTCTGGAGAAAGTAGAGCTGTGGAAAAGGGCATGTGCAGAGGAGGATTACACCTGCTTTCCTCAGGTGGATGCTTTCCTTTCCAGTGAGGATGTGGAGATAGCTCCAGTGAAGTTAATCATAGAAGGACATTTGACCAACTTGATTGCTAGTTTTCATTCTTACTTCCCTGACATGGAGGAGAAATCTTCACAGTTGGATTGGGTGAGAAACCCATTTATCTTGTCTGATGCAAATAGCAGAAAGCTTTCTGTCAGTCATCAGTAAACTCTCTTGGATGTGTCATTTGACCGTGGCCTACAGATGAAGTTTGACACATCTACTCTCACACAGTGTTGGGTGTGTGTGAAGAAGGAGCCCCCTGAGCTGGGAAAGAAAGCTTTGGAGCTGCTTTTACCATTTGGTTCCACATATTTATGTGAGGCCTCCTTTTCTGCAATGACATTGATAAAAAACAAGCAAAGAAACAGACTGTGCCTGGAAAAAAGTTGAATAACTGCAGTTGCTTCCCTGTCACCGAGAATGACAAAGATCCTCAGTGAAGCACAAGCCCATGTTTCTCACTAAATTACTTAAATTAAATTACTTATTAAAAGGATCAGTTCAATGCAACTAATGTCGTCTTAGTGTTATTGCATGATGTCAAAATTGGTTTGCCATGAATTTAGTGACATTATTGAAAAAAGTTTGAGAACCACTGCCCTAAACCATTGAAGGGCCCCGCAGGAACGCGCACACAAAGGGCTGAAGTCCGCAAGTGTGGGTATTGGGACAAGGCCCCAGTCATCTTCATTGTGCTGATGACAGCGAAGCAACTAAAGGGTCAACCATATACTGGACTGCATTCTTTTCAAACTGATACACCAAACCTTAAAATACATGAACGCACAATCACACACAAAAACACCCATGCACACGTGTAAACACACACACACAGTAGAGTTTGCTGCAGGTGCTCAAAAGGTTTTATTACATTTGCCCCATTCATCATCTGTTGCTTTCTAAAGTTCCACACATGTCAAAAGTCCTCATGGGACAAAGACAAAAACATTTTTGGATCCACCAATCTAAAGTGAGAAGAAAAGGCATGGCACATTATTCACCTATAGTGTACAGCGCTTCTGAATTGATAGTTAGTTGAGTTAGTTTAGCTTTAGTTTCCCCTTTTTCTAAGTTTGTTTCCTGTTTCTAATTGAGAATGTTTTACTCCTGAAAGGGTCTCTGAGTCCATATCAAGTTAGAGCTGGGCTCGGAAAGGTTTTCAGTAACCCCAACAGATTTTACACAATAAATATATCATATGGGCTTAGAAATGAAGAATTCCACATCTAAAAAAAGCGTTTAATTTAAACAAAACCTTTCATTATTGTGAAATAACACACACACACACTCAAATCTCTGGGAACCATCACCTTATCGTGGTGGAGAGATATGGGTGTCCCTGTGAACCTGAGAGCTGTGTTGTCTGGAGCCTAGTGCTCCTGGTAGGGTCTCCCATGGCAGATTGGTCTCAAGGGAGGGGCCAGACTAAGAATGGTTCAAAGACCCTAATGAACAAACAAACAAGAAGAAGTGAGGATACCCTGACGGGAGGAAGCCCGGGGCCCCTTTCCAGAGCCAGGCCCGGAAAGAGGGCCCGGAAAGAAGGCCCGGAAATGCCTCGTTTCCACCAAGCTGTTTTGAGAGCTGGTTCGCGAACCAGTTCTTTGGGTTTCCACCGCAATGGAGCCACTTTCTGGCTCCGTTAAGTGGTTCGTTTGCGGCTCCACTTCGAAGCTGGGCTAGCCAGCAGGCTCCACTACGTCAGGGGCTGGGGGCGGGGCTTATCGGGCTGGGGGCGGGGCATATCGGACAAACTTAAAACAAACTCAAAGTTATTTTCCGCCATCTTTAAAATCAGTAAAATTCTCCGTGGACGTGAAGGTGACAGTGGTCCGTGGACGAGACAAACTGCGTTTGTTTGCGTTGTTGTCCTCGGCAGAAGGTCACAATAAACTAGAGGAGCTTCTAGAACAAACCGCTATTAGAAAAACTACAGCGTGAGATGTCTTCAGCGGGGGACAGGACCGAGGAGCTAATCGATAACAAACTGGACGATACGAGGGGCTAATCGATAACAAACTGGACGATACGAGGAGCTAATCGATAACAAACTGATGATCCGCTGCTGTCACTCTGGTCCTGGTAAGTTTTACTTTATAAATCTTTCTCGTGTTGCCAACCATTTGTATTTATAATCTGTTTAGCGAGCTGCTCATTATCACATCAATGTTATGTTCCTATCATCACAAATGAGGATCTATGATTGCTAGGCTTCTGTTAGCCGATATTAACCTTGATAACGTTAGGATGCTTCTTTCTAAAAACAGTAAAGTGTAATGGAGTCATGTTTTAATGCACTTTTCTCTTGTTTTAGTTGTTTAAGGAGTCGTCTTTCCTGGGCGATGTCGATGCGGAGCTACCGCCCCCACTGGGCTGCAGCTCACAGGAGCCCCTCGGAGCTTTATTAACATGGACTTATTACACTGCACTCTACACTTTTACATTTTGTGATTACTGTATATTGTGTATTTAATGTTTTGTTTTGTTTTTTAATAAAACATTTCAATTTTTCATACAATGTCCGCTTCATTATGCTTTATCAACTGAGAAACATAATACAAGATGACAGTTTTGAAGAAGAAAAGGCAAATGGTCCCTTCTGTTTAAGTACTATTAATGCAGCTCTAATGTCAAGTCCATTTTATTAGTATAGTCCTTTATCACAGTTAGGGGCTTCAACGTAATCGCGTCCATAGCACTAAAGACGAGCAGTTGTAGCCTCAAAGCCAGGAGCAACACTTTTCCATCCATCATGTAATCCACTGTTGTGGAAGTTGGCGCGAGCTGCTGGGAAAGCAAAGATGTAAACAGTGACGTCATGACGTGGCTCTCTCGGCGAAAAAGTCAGTGGAAACGCAAACCAGTTCTTAGACTGCTCGCCAATTGAACCAACTGCGAACCGGCTCTCGCGCCACCCGAGAGCTAGAACTAGGCTTGCTTTGGTGGAAACGAGGCATAAGAGGGCCCGCCAGCGAGCGCCTGGCCCATCAGCGAGCACCCCGGAGCATAGCCGGGAATAGCCCGAAAAAATAGTAACGTGGCCACTTCTCCTTCCCGCGGACCCACCATCTACGGGAAAAACCGCTGGGGTCGGGTGCACTGTCAGTTCGGTGGCAGGGGGCCTCGACGGACCAAACCCAGCCAACAGAGACTGGCTTTGGGGACGTGGAATGTCACCTCTCTGGGGGGGAAGGAGCCTGAGCTTGTGCGGGAGGTGGAGCGCTACCAGTTACAAGTCATTGCGGTAGTAAAACATCTCCACAGTGGCAAAGCCCCAGGGGTTGATGGGATCCGTCCAGAAATGCTAAAGGATCTGGGTGTTGAGGGGCTGTAATGGATGACACGTCTTTTCGACATTGCGTGGAAGTCTTGGACAGTGCCTGAGGAGTGGCAAACGGGGGTTGTGGTACCCTTGTTCAAAAAGGGGGACCAGAGGGTGTGTACCAGTTACAGGGTATCACATTACTCAGCCTCCCTGGGAAAGTCTACTCCAAGGTGCTGGAAAGGAGGGTTCGGGCCGATAGTCAGATTGAAGAGGAACAATGCAGATTCCGCCCTGGTCGTGGAACAACGGACCAGCTTTTCACTCTTGCAAGGATCCTGGAGGGGGCTTGGGAGTGTTTTGTGGATTTGGAAAAGGCATATGATCGGGTCCCTTAGGAAATACTGTGGGGGGTTCTGCGGGAGTATGGGGTGCGGGGGTCACTACTGAGGGCCATCCAATCTCTGTACTCCCAAAGCAAGAGCTGTGTCCGGATTCTCGGTAGTAAGTCGGGCCTGTTCTCAGTGGGTGTTGGCCTCCACCAGGGCTGCACTTTGTCCCCCATCGTGTTTGTGATTTCAGTATGGTGGGCTCAGGATTGAATAGCTGCTGTTTGCAGATGATGTGGTCCTGTTTGCGTCATCAGTATGTGACCTTCAGCACTCACTGGATCGGTTTGCAGCTGAGTGTGAAGCGGCTGGGATGAGGATCAGCACGTCCAAATCTGAGGCCATGGTTCTCAGCAAGAAACCGGTGGATTGTCTACTCCAAGTAGGAAGGGAGTCCCTATCCCAAGTGAAGGAGTTCAAGTATCTCTGGGTCTTGTTCTCGAGTGAGGAGGATGGAGCGTGAGATTGACCGGAGAATAGGTGCAGCGGGAGCGGTATTGGGTGCCCTTTACCGCACCAAAAGAGAGCAGAGCCAGAAGGCAAAGCTCTCGATCTACCGATCAGTCTTCCTTCCTACCCTCACCTATGGTCATGAACAATGGGTAATGACCGAAAGGACGAGATTGCGAATACAAGCAACGAAAATGAGTTTCCTCGGGGGGGTGGCTGGTATCTCCCTTAGGGATATGGTGAAAAGCAGTGCCACTGCTCCTTCGCGTAGAAAGGAGCCAGTTGAGGTGGTTCGGGCATCTAGTAAGGATGCTTCCAGGTCGCCTCCCGAGGGAGGTTTTCCAGGCACATCCAACTGGGAAGAGACCACGGGGCAGACCAAGGTACAGGTGGGGTGATTACATCTCCACACTGGCCTGGGAATGCCTCGGGATCCCCCAGTCAGAGCTAGTCGATGTTGCCAGGGAGAGGGAAGTTTGGAGTCCCCTGCTGAAGCTGCTACCTCCGCGACCCAACCACGGATAAGCGGTAGACGATGGATGGATGGATGGATGGAACAAACCACAAACCAGGCTGACATATGGAACAAACTAAGGGAACGGAGTACCGTTTTTTTTTGAGGCGACTCAAGTCACAAGCCATCAAGAAGGGGAAATTGGATTATAAAAACCAACTGGAATTACAGTTCAGGGGCTCTGACACCAGACTTATGTTTCATGGTCTGAGGTTCCTCTCCAACTACAAGGGGAGCTCAGGGGGAGTCACCAACAACGACCCCAACCTACCAAATGAGCTGAACACGTTGTACGCTCACTTTGAATGGGAGGACTCTGAGCTGACTAACACATTAAATATTCACCCAGAGTACTACCTTTTACAACTGTTGGAGTCTGAGGTCAGCAGAACCTTCAGTTCTGTCCCAGTGTGCTTCAAAGAGACAACCATTGTGCTGTTACCTAAAAAGACCAAGGTAACACGCCTCAATGATTATCGTCTAATGGCTTTAACACCCATAGTACCTGGAGAAATAATTACTTTTCCATGGCTCCCTAGACCCAGTAATCGGATTATCAAGATGACAGATGACACCACAGTCATCGGCCTGATAAGGGACAATGACAAAACGGTGTACAGAGATGATGTAGTCCAGCTGACACAATAGTGCAAGGACAACAGCCTTCCACAGGACAAGAAAGTCATCCAGAGGGTTGTGAGGATGGCAGAAAAGATCATCGGGTGTGCATTGAGGAGATCATTAGGACCAGATGTCGGAATAAGGACATCTCTATCACAAAGGACCACAACCACCCTGGGCACCATCTCTTCTCCCCGCCACAATCCAGGTGCCAGTTCTGCATCATCTGTACAAGAACTACCAGGTTCAAGGACAGTTTTATCTACAGGCACGCCTACTGAACTGCTAGAAGTGCTGCCACTATCATAACATGTCATCCATATTACATCACACTATCATACTTTTGCTGGACTTTCTGGACTCATTACAGTTGCTGCACTGTTCTGCACTGTACTGCACTGTACTCATGATGATGCTGCACTACTGGCACTTTAAAAGGCTTTTAAATGCTTTTTGCACAATTCAATGCATGTTTATATCATCCATCAGTCACTTTATTGTTATTTGTATTTATTTTTTCATTTTTTGTTATTGTATAGTGTTGTATAAGTACAGTACATAGTATAGCATACAGTGTTAAATTGTATGGAATTCATACTGTAGGAGGAAATGGGGAGTAAGCATTCCATTGTACATGGCAAATACAAATCTTGAATCTTGAATTGAATACGGATTGAACCCATTCTTAATTTACGTTTAATTATTGACCTTCTTCTCAAAATGGTTTTCCTGGGAGGCTTCACCATGACAGTGTAGTCTTTTGATGGTTTTGATAGTTGCAAAAGCCATTTCATTAGTATCAACTATTAAACCTTGTTGCCCAGTATTCTAAAATGCTATTGTTTAATTTAACTGTATACCTACCTGGTAGGCTGTATACTACACCATGGCTGTAGACATGTACATGACATGTACTGTGTGATATTTTTTGATTGTTGCAAAGGCTATTTTCTTCACGTCATCAACTGTTGATCAAAGTGGGAAAGACAGAGGATCAAAAGAGCAGTTGGGGTGTCAGTGCCTTCTCCTTTTCTTGGTGAGAAGGAGAAGGAGAGTGCTGGAACAAGAGAAGGCCATCTCACAGGTAAATGGACATTTATATAGCACTTTTCTAACCAATGGTTACTCAAAGAGCTTTACAAGTCATGCCTCACATTCACACACACACAACCACCAACGCCGGAGTCAGCCATACAAGGAGACAGCCAGCACGTCAGGAGCAGTTAGGGTTAGGGTGTCTTAAGGACACCTTGACAGCTTTTGCTAGGAGGAGGCGGCAGGGATCGAACCAGCAACCTGAGGCGTGAGGCGGTTGTGAGGCGACCGCTCTACCTCCCGAGCTATACTGCTGCCCCAGGTCGTCAGCTGACAAAAAGACAAAAACAAAAACATTTCCCTCCCACCCTATTTGTTTTACTACATGCCTGTTATAGGCTGTCTGTCTATCGATGTTGATACATTAAAAAAGAGGACCCCTTGGTGTGCATATCATGCACAACAGACATAAATAGAGGAATGTGACATAAAAGGCAAATCAAAACGAAATAGCTAGGCAGAGACGTTAAGAGAGAAAGGGCTAAAGGCACCATGTCCATGGCTAGGAGAAGATGTAATGTATACTGTTGCACATTGACTGCGGCTATTCTAGTTTGATAAAACATTTTTATATGAAAATGTATATTCTGCTCATAATGTCATTAGTTTTGAGTAACCCTTAATCTTAAACCTGTGAGGTGTGGTCCCTCTGGACCGTGTTAGTTATACTGTAGAATTGGTAAACTGGGGGTTAAGTTGAGTATACATTTATGCTTGCAGTCCATTTAATGTCTATTTTCATTGCAATAAATGTTATGGTATAACTGACCTTGTTGAGTTTGTAATTCCTGCTTCTTTTACCATGATCATTTTGTGTGATTTGTTGAGGCCTATAAAGAGACAAAGTCACCCATCTACAATGTAGACAACGGCAAATAGAGCTTGTTTTTCTACTTTGTTTTAGTTGTTGTTCACGCTGAATACGTTCAGAATGGCAGTAATTGAAGTTGAAATAAAGTTCCTATTCCATTTTATTATTTGATAATATTTATATTAATATGACGTGAGGTTCCATTAGCTTTGCACAAAAACCGCAGATTAAAAAATATATTTTTTTGCTGATTGTACTTTTCAGAGCCTGTACTTATTTGCTTTTACTTGAGATTGTTTTGAATCAGTACTTCTACTTAGGTACAGAATGTGTGTAGTTTTGCCACCTCTGCTAATGCCCCATGCTCCAGGTAGGAGGTGGGGGGGGCGTTGTCTACTGGATGCGTCCCATATTATTTTAAACTTGCCGCCATCCAGCCCATAGTAAAGAAGCCTAACTTAGACCCTGCAGTACCAAACCATAACCCGAACCCTAACCCTAATATTTTAGAGAAGGTTGAGGCCACCCAACTCACTGCTGTGTTGGAGGGACACAATATTTTTGATAAGTTTCAGTCTGGCTTCCAGAAAAGACATTCAACACACATCTCAACAGACATTTAAACTGAAACTGCCCTCCTAAGGGTGTCAAATGATATTTGAATGTCTTCCAATGCTGGTGATTGCTCCATATTAACACTCCTTGAACTCAGCTCTGCGTTTGACATGGCATATGATGCATATGATGCTCTGCCGTGCCTGATTAGGAGATTACATGATTACATGGTTGGGCATATCGGGAAGAGTTTTAGACTAGTTCACATCCTACCTACCTACTCCTCTCTAATGTATGTGGTGGAAGCTGGTTTAACCTGTGGGCAGTGTTTTCCCTACCATTCTCTTGGAGGGGTGGCCCACATACTGTACTAGCACTGCATGAGAGGGAGTGGGTGCACGGCAACCAAAAGAGGCACAGCATCCTAATCCATCTAGTAGGAAACGCTGACATCATAATATACAGCATCGTGAAGGGGCCTGGGTTTGTTCTGAGGGAGAGTGTTCTATACAGAGAGCTCCAAACCAACCGAATCGTTGGATTAGTATTAGGAGACAGTTCCTCTCCACTCCTACCATGGCTGATGGCCCCTTTTCTTGCAGCAAACACACTGAGATCTGCAATTGAGCATTTAAATTGAGTTCTGGCACTTTGCATACCTTAACCCGAGTTGAACCACAGGGAGATATTTGCCTGTATTGTCCTGCACAACATCATTTCCATGTCACTCTCTCCACCTGTTGAAGACCCAGACTGATCCTGCCCCACCCATTACCTTTTATCAGATCTTCTATTGCAAGTGGTGAAGTCAATAGTATGCAGGGGTGCAAACTCATCATGGATAAAAAAGGTGACAAGGTTCGAACCCCCTAAGGGGGTCCGGGGGTCAGCTCCCCCGGAAGATTTTTTTGAATTATCAGCTTTAAAATGTGGATTTACAGGCAATTTTAGCAATCAGAACAACAAAACAAGCAGTGGTAATAATAAGAAAAACACAGAATTTCCATTTGTAATATAACAATGCATTTATTTTGTAGAGCCGTACCACTATCTAACACAATTTGCAACTATAGAGTTGAGTCATATCACAGGTGCTAACTTTTTTAGCGCCACAAACAGAAAGGGAAATTCTTCTTTCTGCCAAGAATTCACTTTTTCACTTTTAAGAAAGGGGAGCATTTTAAACCTCTGCACTGAAACACAACAATATTAAGAGTGAGAAGACAAAGTGGTCTTGCAATGAGTGTGTCAGGAGGAATAATTCAATGTGTTGCAGAAAATATCATTAACAGACATCAGTGGACGGTGTAAACTCAGTTAGCGGTAGCCTTTTTTCAACACTATAATTGTCTAATTTAGCCAATTTTACAGAGAACATCAGCAGCACACTTTACTGCTTGTGCTCTACTTTGAAAGAGTGCCATGTCCTCTCTGAGAGGAATCAGCATTAACGTGACTGCACAATCATACTTGTTGAATCGTTGCTTCATGAAATAATAGAAAAACAGGCCTTGCACATGTTGGATTGGGACTGAAATGTGAGCGATGCTACTGTGCCCTTCACAGCTTGCAGCAACACAATAATCATTTCCCTCTGTCTGGGTCAAAATGTCTCGGTAACATTCACTTCCTCACACGTACTTCTCATTTCAAGGGTAAAGACAGTTTTACTATTCTGTAAAGGTAAAAGTAAAGAGAAAGGCAGAAGACAGTGACTCTGACACTTCTTGCGGCACACCTTCCTTTTTCATCGAGATGATTTCTAAAGGGAAAATAGAAACAATTTGTTAGCAGCAGTTCCCTGTTGAACATTTAGAAAACGTATGAGAAAGGAGTACTTCTAATCCACCTCTGATTTGTATAGCACATTTCATACACAATGGCAATAAAAAGCTATATTATAAAACAGCAAAGGAATAAAAGGACATTTAAAGACAAATAATGATGAGTCCTTGGCGGTCTCCATCACCCTGAAGTGACACATTTTTGATATTATATTATGTTATTTGAAGATGGAACATTTCTTTTTTAATTTAAAAAGAACAAAGAAAATATTTTACTTTACCTATGGCGCGAAAATATCTTATATTATGTACATATATAATATATACATTTTTGATATATTATATGATGTTATTTCAAGATGGATTTGTTTTTGTTTTTTTTATTAAAAAAGAACGAAAGAAAATATGTTCACATCTGGTAGCTACAGGTGTAGTCAATAAGCCCTTGGCTAACAATAGCTTCGCTAGCTCCCTTGGTAAGCTAAAAAACACATCAGCAGCTAACCTTAACTAACTCATAATAACTGAAATAACAGATAGCTTACCTTGAGAGCGTGTTCCACGTTCTGCGACAGGAATGTAGGCTCGTAGGTAGCTTCCTGTAGCTAGGTTTTACGGCTATCGACTCCGGCGCAGTGAAGTCCGAGAAGCGTAGTTCCTAGAAAGCCGACAGGAAGACTCGCGCGCACAGCTCAGCACGTGCGCTAGCTGTCATGATGGATTGAGACGACAGCTCCCGGGAGGAGTGTCATCTGCGCCCGGGAGCTGTCATTAATCTCAATCCATCTCAAGACCCAAACTCGCAGTCGCAGATGACCCCCCCAAATATTTTTATTGCAGATCTACACGAACCACACAAACGACCTATTTTGGTTTCAAAACGGCGAATTTCGCCGAAAGGTGACAAGTTTGCAGCCCTGAGTATGTGTGTGTAAGGGGCCCTCTACTGGCCAGCCGCCACTGGTTCACCTCCTTGCCCAACCCGACAGACCAACCTCAAGCGTTCTCTCAGAATGAGGAACCAACTGGAATAATAACTATCTTTGGTTTGTTCATCTCTGATGATTGTGTTATACTAGTGGGGTCATGCAGGGCAAGGCTGCCTATCCCTTTAAGAGAGAGGGGGGGCGTGGCGTGTGCGTGTGGGAGCGCGAGGTGAATGAGCGAGCGTCTGTGTGTGTCTGGAAGTGAAGTGGAGTTGTACATCTGTCTGTAGAATAAGTTCAGTTATCAATAAATCCAACCCTCTCGGAAGTAAACCCTGCCTGTCTGTTCTTTAAGTAGCCCAGCGGCATAGTAAAAAATACGAAACCAATTGTTCAAATTGTTCTAAAAGCACCAAAATTGGCACACATGTAGATTAATACATTCTGAACAATTTTGGATATGGAGGCATTCAAGATTCTCCCCGTAGCACATTTGGCGGCCATTTTTTGAAAATGGCCGCTATTTACCATTAGCGTCATTGAATATGTACCATAATTTGTCTTTTTGTGGATGCTAGAGGTGATAAGTGTGCTAGAGGTGATAAGTAGTGTACAATTACACATACTTGTGTGCTTACCAAATAAAATGGCTACCATTTTACAAGAAAAATGAATTTTACTTTGCAGCGGCAGCGGTGGTGGCAGTGACGGCGGCTGCAGTAATAGTATAGTGTTGATAGTCATGGTACTTGTAGTAGTAGCTTGTGGTAACATGGTGGTGTTTTGTGTCTTTGCAGGTGAGGCTTTGATAACCATTCAACTGGTGGTGGATTACAGCAGCAGCAGCAGCACCACCTGACATCAGAGACGCGTTGTTCCAGACTGCAGCCATGGCAAAGAAGTTCCAACTGGTCGATACTTTTGAGCAACGTACTCCCACAACACCTCCTGAGACAAACTGGAAGCTGTGTCTTGTATGTCAAGAGGAGACAACAGAGTCACTTGTGTGCCCAGTACTGTCTAAACGCCGAGACCCTGGGAGTGGATACACGACAATGGCTGCAAACTTGGTCAAGTTTGATGAACTAGGAAAACTGCCAAGAACTGTTCAGTTACAGAGACTAGATGAAGGACAAGGTGTTGAGGCGACAATGGTTGCCCACCAGGCCAAGTGGCATAAAACATGTATGCTCCAATACAATAACACAATGCTACGAAGAGCAGAGAAGAGACTCATCGCAAGCAGCTCAGCATTTGGTAGTACTGACAATGTCCCAGGCAAGCGCGCCAGAACACACTCTTCAGAAGCCACTACCAGCGGCACCTCCTGCTTTTTCTGTGGAAAGTCTGGCACAGAGACCCTACATGAAGTAGCAACCTTCCAGGTGGACACACGCGTACGGAAGTGTGCAGCGCAAGTTGGGGACAATGAACTCATGGCCAGGCTCAGCATGGGTGATATGGTGGCTCTGGAGGCCAAGTACCATTCCAAGTGTTTGTTGGCTCTTTACTATCGTGCAAAGACCACTGTAGAAGCCGAGCAGAAAACTGACCATGAAGGTGTGATGTCAAGAATCGTACTGGCTGAACTGGTCCTGTATATCGAGGAAACCCACCTAGAAGAGGGCACCGCCCCAGTCTTCAGACTCGCAGATCTTGCAAAGCTATACACGACAAGAATGGAACAGCTCGGGGTTGCTTTGTGCAAGAAAGTTAATAGCACAAGGCTGAAAGAGCGCCTGTTAGCCCAGTTACCAGGCCTGAGATCCCAGAGCAAAGGCCGAGATGTTCTACTAGCGTTTGATGAAGACATTGGTGAAGCGCTAGGCAAAGCCTGCGAGCAAGACTGTGACACTGAGGCAGTTCACCTTGCGCGTGCTGCACAGATAGTTCGGCGATATATGTTTGAAGACACTGACCGATTCCGTGGATCATTCCCGGGCGGTTGTCAGGAGGACTCTGTGCCAAACGTACTAGTTGCAATGGTAAATATGGTGCTGGATGGCCCCAGCATCAAGAACCAAAGCCATTCCTCTTCGAGACAAGCAGCTCTTTCCATTGCGCAGCTTCTCAAGTTCAACAGTGTCAAGCAAAGTCGGAAGCAGGGAGCAACCAAGACACAGGAGCCTCCAGCTGTCAGACACAGTACGTCTCAAGAAACTCCTCTTCCAACCTATGTTGGGCTGATGCTGCATGCTGAAACACGCAAGAGAGGACTTGTGGACAAGCTCTTCTCTCTGGGCCTAAGCATCTCATATGACAGAGTCCTGCGTCTTTCTGCCCAGATGGGAAACAGCGTGTGTCAGCTGTACCGCATAGAGCAAGTGGTCTGCCCGCCTACCCTGCGTAGCAATGTGTTCACAACTGCGGCTGTGGACAACATTGACCACAACCCAAGTGCCACCACAGCCAAGAATTCATTCCATGGAACAGGAATCTCGCTTTTGCAACACCCAACGTGTGCAGATGAGGGAGTGGATCGTAGCATTGCTCTCACTGGGCGTGATACTGGATCAAAGACGGTTGAGCCTCTACCAGAATATTACACGGATGTACGTCCTGTTGCTTCCTCTGTCAAAGGGCAAACGATCCCAGCTACTTCTGTGACCTCTCTTAGACGCCACAACTTTGAGCAGCACATAGAAGATGAGTATATGTGGCTGGAGAACACGAGAAGTGTTCTCAAAGATGATGTTGAGGCCTGTGAAAACACATCATGGGCTGCATACCATGCAAGGCACCAAGATCCAAAGCAACCAGTCATCACACCAACGTCCCTGCTTCCCTTGTTCCAGGAGAGTGCTCACACTGTGGCAATGATCAGACACTCTATTGATGTAGTCAGGAATGCAGTTCAACATCTCAACCCAGGCCAAACTCCAGTTCTGACTTGCGACCAGCCACTATTCACTCTAGCAAAACAGATCCAGTGGAAGTGGCCAGACACATATGGAGAAGACCAACTGGTGGTGATGTTCGGGGGGTTGCATATTGAGATGACGGCACTGAAGACCATCAGATCATCTAAATATATGTTAAACACTTTTTGATGTTAATTCTGATGTAAAAAAAAGGAATTTTGGCCCATCTAGCACCATACTAACGACACATAATGAAGTCTATGTAATGACGCTAATGGTAAATGGCGGCCATTTTGAACAATGGCCGCCATATCTTCCACAGGGCTAATCTTGAATGCCTCCATATCCAAAAATGTTTAGAATATATTAATCTACATGTGTGCCAATTTTGGTGCTTTTAGAACAATTTGAACAATTGGTCTGCTATGCCGCAGGACTAAAGTGGGTTATTGAACCCAAAGCCTGTGCTTCGGCCCTGGATGAATATCCCCTGTATTCCTCGACTACGGTCTGGGAGCTATCCCGGAAAAAACGCTACAATATGTTAATCTAAACACATGCTCTTACAATGCATACAGTATCAAAGACAGTGTTTTAGTTGTATACTTAGGGTATACCAATACACTACAATATACTGGGATAAATAAAAAAGCCACCTTTGCTGTGACAAAGTCCCAGCCGAAACACTGCCCTCCAAAACACAGATCCACGAACGTCTCGTGGTAATAACATAGGCCTGTTTGATCTAATCGGATAGCTGAAATCCAATCAGATTACTTCTGAAAAACGTGTAGGCTCTGGGCCTACAACTTAAAATTTGTATTGCTGTTTCTTTCTAAACGAGATGTGTTTCCGCATGTTGGCCGCTAGAGAGCACTAAAGATCTGTCATTTCATGTCCTCTAAAATTGGATTGGTCACAGACATGAATGGAGCGTTTGTGTCCTCGTTTCGATGTTGTCGTCATGTTTATGACGGAAGGGAAGACTGAACGTAATGGTGGGAATATTTCTAGTGCCGAGCCGTTGAGCATCACTGCGTTCAAATGGTATCTTCGTATTGTACAATACGAATTATTGCATGATACATATTGAAATACTTTCAATTTAAACGTTTATATTTGAAATTGCTCTAAGATCAAATTCAGATTATTAACATCTGGTGCCTTGTTATTTGTCAAAACCGGCCGGCATTTCAACATAGTTTTGTGAATGAGTTTTGTGAACACAGCAACATCAATTGAGTGTATTGCCAATTAGAAGTTCCTGAACAGGTCCGCCCTATTAAAGTAGAATAAGGTACATGAGAAGAACAATAGACAAACACAGTCTGCTTAAACTAATACCATGCAAACTATTATATGTTTTCATGTTTTTATTGAACACACCATGTAAACATTCACAGTGCAGGGTGGGACCAGTATGTGAACCCTTGGATTTAATAACTGGTTGACCCTCCTTTGGCAGCAATAACCTCATCCAAACGTTTCCTGTAGTTGCAGATCAGACCTACGGTCAGGAGGAATTTTGGACCATTCCTCTTTACAAAACTGTTTCAGTTCAGCAATATTTTTGGCATGTCTGGTGTGCATCGTTCTCTTGAGGTCATGCCATGGCATCTCAATCGGGTTGAGGTCAGGACTCTGACTGGGCCACTCAAGAAGGCGTATTTTCTTCTGTTGAAGCCATGCTGTTGTTTATTTACTTCTGTGATTTGGGTCATTGTCCTGTTGCATCACCCATCTTCTGTTGAGCGTCAATTGGTGGACAGATGGCCTTGAGTTCTCCTGCTAAATGTCTTGGTAAACTTGGGAATTCATTTTTCCGTCGATGATAGCAATCTGTCCAGGCCCTGAGGCAGCAAAGCAGCCCCAAACCACGATGCCCCCTCCACCGTACTTCACAGTTGGGATGAGGTTTTGATGTTGGTGTGCTGTGCCTTTCTCCACACACAGTGTTGTGTGTTCCTTCCAAACAACTCAACGTTGGTTTCATCTGTCCATAGAATATTTTGCCAGTCGTGCTGTGGAACATCCAGGTGCTCTTTTGCAAACTTCAAACATGCATTAATGTTTTTTTTGGACAGCAGTGGCTTCCTCCGTGGTGTCCTCCCATGAACTCCATTCTTGTTCAGTGTTTTGTAGATTGTAGATTGTAGATTGTAGATTGTCGATTCGTCAACAGAGATGTTAGCATGTGCCAGAGATTTGTTTAAGTCTTTAGCTGACACTCTAGGATTCTTCTTCACCTCATTGAGCATTCTGCTTTCCAGCTTTATGCATGCCAAACAATTCTTAATCTTAGGTCTTCTGAGAGCTCTTTTTGCGAGGCATGGTTCACATCAGGCAATGCTTCTTGAAAATAGCAAACTTAAAACTGGTGTGTTTTTTATAGGGCAGGGCAGCTTTAACCAACACCTCTAATCTCGTCTCATTGATTGGACTCAAAAGCAGACTGCTGTGAGTGGTCCCAGTTCCACATATTCTTACTCTTTAGGAGCTCGTACAGTGGTAGACTTATTGAAGATAGGCCAGGAACGTACCTCGCCAGGTAGTTTACCATCCCCAGCACTCGTTTTAGCTCCTGTGCGTTTCCAGGTGGCGCTAGTTCTCGAATCGCCTCCACCTTTTCGGGATCAGGTCTCACCACTGACTGGTCGATGAGATGGCCCAAAAAACACAGCTGGCTCTGTCTGAGGGAGCACTTTTCCCTGTTGAGCTTCAAGCCAGCTGATTCCACGCACTGCAGTACCTTTTCCAGCCGGGCGTCATGTTGCTCCATCGAGGCCCCGTAGACCAGGATGTCGTCCATGAAGACGTCCGTGCCTTCTAGCCCTGCAGAGTCTCCAGCATCTTCCGCTGAAAGATCTCCGGCACACTGGAAATCCCAAAAGGTAGCCGTTTGAAGCAGTATCGTCCCAACGGGGTTATGAATGTGGTCAGTTTGCAACTGTCTGGGTGCAGCGGAATTTGCCAGAATCCACTTACTGCGTCCAAGGACAAAAGGCAGGTAGGATGTAACGCTCTCTTTTGACAGATTTATTAAGCCTTTTGAGGTCGACACAGATTATTACCTTGCCGGTGTTCTTTTTCAGGACCGGTACGATGGGTGCACACCAGTCTGTAGGCTGTGTGACCTGCTCGATGATACCATTGTTCACCATTCTTTGCAGTTCCTCTTTTACCTTCTGTAGCATGGGAAAAGGCACACACGACGTGAAGTGTATATGGCGGAGGGTTGGACACCCTCTTTTAACTGTATTTTTACTGGTTCGGTTTGCAGCGTGCCATGCTCCCCGTAGGCCTGCAGGTGGTCGCTGCTGTAGTGTGGTTGCATAACCTCATCTTCTCTCCTCACCTGGTTCATCCGAATTGACCTCGGACTACATAGGCTGTGATTGGGTACCTCTTCGCCTTATAGCTGGCCGTAACATTGAAGCGGCCAAGACACAGTAGCTTGCCCCCCGGGCTGTCCAGTGGAATGTCCTTTGGTTGCAGTGCTCTTTTTGGAGCGAGAGTGTGAAACGTGTCCTCACCTATTATGTTGACATCAGCTCCAGTGTCTATCTTGAATTGCACTGGAGTATAATCCATATGTAGCTGCACAGTCCACTGTTTCTTCATCTCACTAGCACTGCTGGCTCTGGCTCAGTAACCTCTTCCACTGACCTGCCACTGCGACACACTCTAGCCCAATGTCCAATTTTATGACATTTATGGCATGTCGCTTTTCCTGCAGGGCACCTTTCTTCTTTGTCATGCCGTGCTTTCCCACATGTGCCACATTTCCTATCTTTTGACTTATCACCTTGTTTCCAGTTCTTATATTTATTTTTATTTTGTACTTCTTGTATGGATCCGGCAGCATCCCCCTGCATGTTCACTTGTGCTGTGACCACCTCAGATTGTCTGATGCTCTGTATTGTCACTGCCAGCGAAAGATCTGCCATCAGCTGTAGTTTGCGTGAGAGTTCTTTATCCAACATCCCGACGACGATGCGATCGCGGATGTTCTCCTCTCGACATTTCCCAAACTCACAGTGCTCAGATAAATCATATAAGGCTCTGATGAAACCTTCTGCCTTCTCCCCCGGCCACTGGACACGTTGGTAGAAACACGCTCTTTCGTGGATAACATTCCGCCGTGGAAAAAAATAGTCATCAACGTTTCCCACGACGGTAGTAAAGTCATTCTCATCGTCTTCATCTTCGAACTTAAAAGACTTAAGAATGTTTTCCGCTTCGCTGCCCATGGCATGAATTAGACAGCTCATCTGCACCTGTCCACCTTCTATTCCAGTTTGGTCGCAGTCCTATAGCATTGAAAACGTTGCTTCCACGCCGGCCATTCCGTAGGATTGTCAAAAGAAAAACTTGATGGGGGGTTAAACTTCACCATTCCTCCAGCGTGGTGACTCACTGGCCACTTCTGACACCATGTAGTGAAATGATCACACAGAGGTTTCTGCTTGCTGTCTTTATTTGTAGATCTCAACTTCATTTGAGAGTAAACACATATGACGGAAAAATAAAGGAAAGCCATATTCATTCCCAGTGTATGTTATCCGTGGCCGGACTGTAAACAATCTGCTAAGCAGAGCCACAGCATCTGTAAAGCGGGGCTAGTAAAGCGCATTGAATAAGTCCACAATGTGTTTGGAGAACATGGAACTCTTAAAACAGAACCAGTTAAAATCTGGTTAAAAGAGAATGTTCAACCATATGCGGTGCACACAGCGCGCAGGGTCCCTTTGCCTCTCGTGAAAAAGGTTAAGGAGGAGCTGCAGCGCATGGAGGAGAATGGTGTCATAGAGCGAGTGACAGACCCCACAGATTGGTGCCAGTTCCAAAACGAGGAAGTGACAAAGTACGCATCTGTGTGGACTTGAAAATGTTAAACTGTTATTCCTTATGTTATTCCTACTGCAGAGGAAATCACTGCAAAGCTGAGTGGTGCAACCATGTTTCATCACTAGACGCAGCCTCAGGCTTTGGCAGATGCCTCTACACCCAGAAAGTAGCAGATTAATTACTTTCATCACACCCTTTGGGAGATACTCCTTCAAACGTCTCCCATTCAGGATCACAAGCGCACCAGAAATATTCCAACAGAAAATGACTGAGACTCTGAATGGTGTTGAAGGAGCAGCTGTATACATGGATGATATACTGGTGTATGGAGACACCCCGGAGCAGCACGACCAGCGCCTCAGCAAGGTGTTGGAGAGGATTGAGTCAACCGGCTTGAAGCTGAACCAAGAAAAGTGCAAGCTGAGACAGAGCCAGCTTCACTTCCTGGGCCAAGTGATCGATAAATCAGGCGTGAGGCCTGATCCTGAAAAGTGAGAGCGAAGTGTGTTCTGGGCATGTTCAATTACATGGGCAAGTACATTCCCAAGCTGTCTACAGTGGGCCAGCCACTGTACGAACTGTTAAGGACACAGACTGCTTGGACGTGGGACCACCCCCAGCAAGAGGCATTCCAGCGCATCAAGGACATTATGTCTACCGCTCCAGTCCTGAAATTCTATGATGTCAATCGAGCTACAGCCGTTTCAGAGAGTTTGACTTTCAGCACATCACCTCCAGTCCATATAACACTCAAGGTAATGGACATGCAGAGAGAAGAGTTCAGATCGCCAAGAGAATTCTTAAACAAAAGGATCCTCTACTTGCCCTCATGTCCTTCCGGTCGACGCCTTGCAGCACTACTGGTGTGAGTCCAGCTGAGCTCCTTATGGGACGGAAGATAAAGACAACACTTCCAACCCTGGAATTAAACCTTCAGCCCCAGTGGACGGACCTGAAAGATATCAGGAGTAAGGATAAAATGGAAAAGTTTAATCAAGCTTTCTATTTGAATCGCCGTCACGGCACGAAACCTCTGCCATTGCTGAAGCCAGGTGATTCTGTACTCATGAAACTGGACCATCAGAAATCCTGGGAAACACCTGGTGTTGTCACTGGAGAAAGCATCACTTCACAGTCCTATATCATTGAGTCACACCAGGGGGCAAAACTTTGACGCCTTTAGCGAGTCCCGGTGCCGGTTGGAGAGGCACACCCTATGGCTCCTGAGGGATGGCAGCAAGGCGCTGCTGCGCTGCGGCCTGTCCCTACTGTCACCACTGACACTACCTCACCTGCTTCCAATGTCAGACCTCAAGAGACATCAAAATTACTGTTCTGCACCCGGTCTGGCAGACTGAGTAAACCCGCGGACAGGTTGAATCTGTGACGGACTGTGGGAGGGGGAACGGGGATGAGAAATTAAAGTGAAAAAGTGAACTGACTTAAACAGTAACTAATGATGTCATGATTAACTAAAGTTATTTGAATCAATGTAAAAGCAATGTTCTTTCAGTTTTTTGTTTGTAAGAAGTAAGAAAACTGAAAAGGGGAGAAGTCATACAATGGACATTATAAATGAATGGCATACGCCTTTAAGAGATTGTTGTTATGACACTGCCGTAGAATGTGGCTAGTTTCACGTGGTGCTTGCAACATAACATTTTGTGCTTGGATGCTAAATCCTTATTCGTATAGTAAACTCCCTGGACATTGAAATCTTTACAAAACCAAACGCCACACCAGGTGGGCCAGGTAGAAGATACATAATTAAGACAGTTGGTTAAATTCCCAGCCAAAATGTACTGGGTTTGAATCCCAATGTCTGCAGTCTTCCTGTAGGCACACAAAAAGCATAAATATAGCCACATATAACAAATGTGATTGGCTGCAAATTCTGAAGGTTGTGATTGTTGAGATCATCAACAGTCAACTTCACCTTTGACGTAGGAGCAGCTAGAGTGTCCCAATCGGTCCCGATTCCACATTGCTCTTTTTTCTTGTTGCTATACTGCTGGTGCTTGATGCTGGAGTCACCAAGCCTCAGCTTGAGCATTAGCAAAAGGTTTTTGAATCCAGTCAATGAAGACAGAATGCAAATGCATAGCAGTCTCCCCCAGGTATTACTGCAAGACGTTGTCAGAGGAGAGTTTGTCCACAACTGATACTTCTGTATTTTATTATCTTTACCAACAATATATATCAACAGGAAAAAACGATATTATCAGTAATATCTTTTCAGAATATCTTTTCAGAATATTCTTAAACTCAGTACAATAGCTTGAGTTTTAGATTACTTATTGATTTAAATTGTCAGTTTACATTCTGAAGAATTTGAATTGTACTGTGTTGAATCCAAGTGAGCTGATGTATGTTTGGTATATCATACTTATGGCTGTATGAAGGTGTTGGCTGTTGGCTCAGAAAAGATTCAGAAAAGTCCTCCCCAGGTTTTAGAGCCAACCATGTGTGGTTGGCAGTGGGAACCAAGCCAGAGGGCCAGGACAAATATTTTCTTAACCCGGGACGGCAGATGCCTCAAATTGTAAGCACACTGCTTGGATTGTATTGCATTTAGCAAAAATATATTGATCATATATATAGTGATTTGGATGATAATTAAATTATTTAGATTTCATATACAGAATTCATGATCTGGTAAAACCGAGACGGAGATTTATGAACCAACAGAAGATGAATGGAATTTAGATTTGAGATGATAGACGTTATGCTGCGGATCTATCCATCATATATCTGGGTGGGACAATCCCACATGTGGTGTCACTATAAAGTCAAATTAAAAAGTGCACTGTAGATCGCTTTTCAAACCACGTGAGTAGGCAGTTAGACAGCTGGTCCGATGAACAGGTGTAACAGATGCCAGCAGGTGGTCTAGAGATGTCCTAGAGATGAAGCTAGAGCCCATGGGCCCATTGTCGCCTCTCATGCCGGAGGTCGTGAGTTCGAGTGTGGGACACTCACTGTTTAACAGGCTGCTGACCTACTTTGAATAAGTAAATAAAACCTACTGTTGGTTTTTAAAGAACTGTCCTAATGCAAATGTATTGGGCTGCCTCCCTTCATGTAAATCAGTTGGCCGTTAGTTGTGGCTCTCTCTATGGTCGAGACAGGAAGGAGACACGCGCTCTGTATACCTGACTATCTCTCCCCCTCTCTGGCTCTGTCTTAATCATACAAAGTAATGGTATCTCTCACTCACAATGTTTCTGACAAGATCTCTCTCTGTGTTAGTGTCTGTATGTTTTGAGAAGGAGAAGGAAGAGCTGGAGAGTACTTATACGCTGCAAAAAAAGGGTTTAGGCTCAGTCTCCATGAGGTCTTTCACTCTCTCTCTCACACACACACACACACACACACACACACACACACACACACACACACACACACACACACACACACACACACACACACACACACACACACACACACACACACACACACACAGACACACACACATAAACACACATGCTTTCTATGTGCTAGTGGTGTCTGACTTGTCTTCCTGGTGGTGCAGGTTCCTCTTCCTGCTCCTGGGGCCGTTTGGGAAGGGACCCCAGTACCACGAGATCGGCCGCTCCATCGCTACGCTGATGACGGACGAGGTGACTCCTACTTCTACTACGTACTACTTTTCATTTAGCAGACACTTTCTTCCACGCATTTTTTTTGTCACAATGAATGTTTGTCGTCAGTAAGGAGCAGGTAGGGGATAGGGTATCTTTCTCAAGGATGCCTACAGGTCAGACTGCAGACACTAGAGACTATCCTGCCCCAATCGCTTCCTAGTTAATCTGCCCCATTTAACATAGATATGGATGGTAAATGGACTGCATTTATATAGCGCTTTTCTAACCAGTGTGGCCAATCAGTCCACGATGAGCTCTCTAGTCTTGCTGACATTCAGTTCAAGGCTGTTGTCCTTGCACCATTGCGTTAGCCGGACTACCTCATTTCTCTACTCCACCTTGTCGTCGTCGCTTATCAGACCAGAGACCCTTTAAAAGAGAGCGTAAAATGTATTCAGCTCGTCTGGTCCAGGTCAGTGGTCTTGAATACACTTGATGATGATGATTTAGAAATAGAACAGCACTTCCAAATAAAACTCCAAATGTTCATAAATATACTGATTTTTATCTCGCTGTTTAGCTTTCTCTCACTGCAACAGCTTTATTGGCAAAGAAAACATTGACATTACTACAGCAGACAAAATATAGTACAAACTTCAATGCTTTTAATAAAATTCAGAAAAGCCTCTCTCTTCCTCTTTCTCTCTACTCCTCTATCTCTTTACCCTTCTATCTCTCTATATCTCTGTCAGATCTTCCATGACGTGGCCTTCAAGGTGAACAACCGCTCTGGACAGCTGTCAGGGGTGGGTTAAAGTAAATAGGCAGGGCTTAGTCTAGCTGTGACATCATAGGGTGTGGCCTAGTTCTGTAAGGGTCGGTTAGTCAAAGAGGAAGGGTTTAATAAGGCTGTAGCATGCATGGGTGTGTTGTCTACTTAACTAATGGGGCATTAAAGGTGAACCAAACCCCAGCATCACTTGTAGATTGGTTTGCATTAGATTGGTCCCCCTCTAGGTTAAACCTTATTGGCTGATATTGCCTGGTCACCTGCTGAAACACCTGTCCCCCGCTTACTGAAACTAAATTGAATGGGTGTGTACAGGGGAGCCAGTAGCCCTTCCCCAGAATGGAAGGCAGGGTCAGGGGTTTGGTTATCCTTAAAGTGTCGCATTTGGGAAGAATGCAGCACACATATGGGTTTGGTCTAATTAAGGAACACTAAGGGGTCCTTATAACACAGTGGCACAGCAGCGGTACAGCAGCTCTCGTCACTCCAGCCAAAGTCTTTGTCAGGGTCCAAGCTCATCATGGCACACTGGCCCGCCTCAGGTTCCCCGGGCTCCCCCTCACCCCAGTGAGTGTTCTCTATCTTGGTCTTGTTCAGCCGGTACCATTCGCCCGTCAGCGAGCTCCGACGGAAGCCGATCCACACTTGCATCAGCGTCTCGTTCATGGCGTGGAGCTTGGGTGCGAGGAACCGCATCTCGGTACCATCCATGCTGGCCAGATCCAGTCCCAGGTTCTTGCAGTACTGGATGGACTCCCTCCAGCCCATGGCAACATCTCCAATGTCCACCACCTCAGGAGTCATGACGCAGCCCTTCAGGCCTGGTCCACCATGGATAGAGAGATCAGATTACATTAGGTTGGGTTGGATTAGATCACATTAGATTAAATTAGGTTGGGTTGGATTATATTACATTAGGTTGGGTGAGATCAGATTGGATTCAATTTGGTTGGGTGTAATGACATTAGGTTGGGTTGGATAAAATCTGATTAGATCAAATCTGATTATATTAGATTAGGTTGAGTTGGATTAGATTAGATTAGATTAGATTAGATTTCATAATCGTAGTTTACATTCGATGGGTTTGAAATGTGTGTGTGGTTTAAACAGGCTCAACTGGCCTGGTGAGGCTGATTAGACTCTGGGGCTGGGAGACGCTGCACACCTATGCTTCATTGGCCAATAGAGGTACGCAGGATAAGCCACCATCAGCAAACACACTCGAAAGAGAAGTGTCAACACTGTACCACATGCAAACCATTATTCAACTCTGCAATATCCTGGTTTACTCAAAACGAACTAAATTAACAAAACGGTGTCTCGGTCGTTGGAGGGGCCTAGCAAAGCCACTCAGGTAGCACGTAGCAAGAGCATCTGCTTCAGTTGGCTTGGACCGAATTAAATTTGATAAAATAAGATTATATTTGATCTGATATTGGTTTTTATTAGGATTGATTCAATTAGGTTGCATTGGATATAATTGGATTGGATTTGTCAGATTAAATCAGATCAGATTAGACAAATTGAAACCCAAATTTTTGCTACTACCTGAAATAATCAGAACCTTTGAAATGATTGCAATACAATACATACTTGTGTACTTGCTGATGATGGGGGCTGGGTTTCCAAACATGATGGTTCCTTGGTATCCAATATGATAGACCATCATGGCCTTGGGGCTCCAGAAGACATTGTTCCACTCAGTCAATGTGACAGTTTTAGAGACATAGTGAGTGGTTTTGATGTCGTTCCATTCTTGACCACTGAGGGGTACCCTCCTGTTATAGACCAAGTCTTTGTGATCTTTGTGGACAACGAGAACGGCTTTTGTGTTCGTGAATTTAGGTTTCTTGGGATAAATGTTGATCCTAAAACACGTGGCAAAGTCCTCTTCTGGGATGATGTTGAGCAGCAAGCCGGGTCTGTGGAAGACCACAGAGCCAACAGACTTCACCGCAGGGCGGTTTGGATCGTAGGGAAGAGGGCTGCCCTGGTCCGCTATGAGCAGAGAGGCTTCATCTTCACCATTGGTCGTGAAATCGGGTGGGATGAAGAAGTTGAGCTTGGTCTGGCTAACTGGGTCCAGGGGAGTGACCAACATCCCACAGGTACAGTTGAAGACGGTGGTGCATGGATGACCAAAGAGAACCGACACAGGCTCTGACGCTTCCACTTCATATGTCACATCCTTCGACATCCAGAACTGAGCCAGGTTGAATGGTTGAAGAGAAACCTCTTGCATCACAACTGTATCCCCTTTCCATGTGACGTTGTTTTTCTGCACTATTATTTATGACGATGACTGTGAATGGGGCTGCCTCTGGTACTTCTGATGGGCGCAATGACTGCTCCGCTATCTTGCTGGGCATTGGTGGGATCTTGTACAATTTGCCAAGCTTGTCACTGGCTTTGAGCAGAGAGGTCTGGATACTTCCATTTTTTCTGTGGAAGGTTCGGACGTTGATGAGTTTGTCGCTTGTGATTCGGACAGTTTTGTTGGAAATTTGGTTTCTCTGAAGCTCAAGCTGTGAGGGAATAATGGTATACTCTTTCCAGGTTTTTTTCAACTCAAATTCCTTAATCAGCATTCCAGATGAGTTCTGAATGATGACTTTAGCATTGCCTTCCACCGAAGTGATTTCAATTATGTTTTCAGCTTTGCTTGGATGGTAGTGTGCAATGTTTTCTGGAAAAGCTGTGACGAAATGAAGGCCACTGCTGTTCATATTCAATGGATCTGTGGAGAACACAATATTCAGCTGAAACACCTGCTTTAAAGTACCATATCAGTCTTTATAAATCCTTGTCTTGGCTTCACTAAAACATCCGTTGCCAATATAATTTGTCAAAATTACTTTGTTCTGCCTAAGCATTTAGCGTGCAGGGTGCCTTGCCATGAGCATAAACAATAGCAGTTGAGGCAGGATTGGCGCCAGTAGACGCACTCAACAGCTGAGGCTCATGGAGTCAATCAAGATATATCTCATGGTATACTAATCTGGTGTGTTTTATTTGATTATTTTTTAGTTTTTCTTTTCTTCAAAATGTTCATACAATGTTAGAAATACATTTAATCAGTTTCCCAGTGGTTCTTGCCATTTTAAAATTCTGAAATATTTTGTCAGCCTCCAGTATGTAACGATTAAAGGCAGGCTCACAAGTATGTTTTGATTGAATGTTGTTTGACCGTACCTGATTCAGCTGAGCTGTTGGTAGGATCAGCAAGAGGGTTAGCAAGATCATCGTAGCTTCACCAAGGTCCCTGCTGAATTTCATCTTCTGGACACTGGTAAGTTAGTGTGTTATTGTCATTGCACAGCACAAGTGTAGTGTAGTAAAGTATTAAGTAGTAGTAAGTATAGTGATAGGTAAGTATGTAGGAGGGTTGGTGGGTGGGTGGGTGGGTAGGTATGTAGGTAGATAGATGGATGGAAACAGTGATACAACTGTGAAGTTTATTAGCATGCTACTGTTTGCTTGAATAGCTTGAATATAACACTAAAGGTACAAAGGTACAATCACAGTATTTTACAGGTGGACAGTCTTCTACTGGTAGTATAGTCTAGTCTAGTCTTGTATAGACTTTTTTTGTATTGTATAATATAATATGGTACAGGAAATATAGTATAGTATAGTTGGCATTACATTACAGGCATTGGTTGTTCTTTAATTTTGAATTGTTAATCTAGGATAATGAAAATATGAGCTTTACCTTATCTCAAAGTAGTCTGCATCCTCTCTCTTCTGAAGTGTGTCTGGTTGAAATCTTAAGGATGAGGGATGAGGGATGAGGAAAACACATTTGACAGTCAAACTGGCAATTTGAGACCTTTTGCATAAACTTGACAGTGAGGCTCTGTCTGACCAGCGGAAGAGCTCTCTTAGGTTTAGAGTTCAGCATTGCACCTGGATCCACATGACAATTATGTTTGATTGTAAAGACGGTAAGTCATTCATCTGTATTCATTTTAATAACATACTTTATAAAGTAGGCTGTTCTAATGTCCTTGATTTCATGTTGTCGTTTATTTTTCATAGCTTGCCTTTAAATGCATATTGAGCATTTTCTTAACAATGATGAATGACAAACACAGGGTCTCTGTGGAGTGTGTTTGGTTGGTGGCTGGTTCAAGAAGCCTCATCTGGCCCGAGTCAGACTGATTCAACTCTGGGGTTAGGGCCCACAGGTTAACCTGCCACCACCACACATATTCTAGAAGAGCGCCGCCCAGCATGTACCATATTGGATCAAGCAGCATCTGGTCATTTATCATCATCATCACCTCACAGCCAAACCTGTTTGTTGTTTCCATACGAAATATTTTGTCATTTTGTCATTTTGACTGTAAAATGAGCTGCCATTCAAATAAGCTGGAGATAAACAAATACCAGACGTCTTCCTGTGTCTCCTCAGGCCTTCACTTTGACATGACCTTGTCGTTGTTGTATGCTATTTGTTCATGTTGAGACCCAGTGATGACTGTCATTAAGGGGGACCTGGTGTCAACAGAAAGAACTGTGCAAACTAATTATGTTATTATTTATTCTTAAGGATTATTGTCTGCTATGATTGTACTATCTATGAAGGTTGCATCTTATAAAACCTTATTAACCAATAAACATGAACTCAAATTCTAACAGAAATTATTGTGTTTTTGATTTTAGTTCTTGTTTATTGGTCCCTGCATTGCTACCTACTTCAGACTGTGTTCTCACAATGACGCAGTAGGTGGTTGTGGGGTTAGCCAAGACCTCACAAGTGCGGCTAGCCTTATGTGGAGTGTGTGTGGTTGGTGGCTGGTTTAAGCAGCCTCACCTGGCCCGAATCAGACCTGTTCTTGGTAATCAAGGCCCACCCGTTAAACCAGCCGCAACCACACGCACTCGAGAAAAAGTGCTAGCATGTACCATCTGCCATGCTCATCATTAAACTACAAACCTCTGCAATTAACCAGTTTCCTCATCATTGTGTCCTTGTCATCGGGAGGAGCCCCAATAGTAGAGCGGCTTATGACCCGATTTGAGAAGGATGGGGACACGCCGGATGAAAGCACCACATTTTGTCCACGTGTTCTACATCACCATAGCTTTAAATTTAGAGGGGGAGCCACTTCATCAAGATGGCAGATGGTGGCCATCTTGGATAACTAAGATGAGCCGCCATGAAAAAGCTAAAAGTGTCAATATCTCGGCATGAATGGGTGATTTGAGGCATGACTTGTGAGCCGGCATTATTATTATTATTATTATGATTATTAATTTAATTGAACTTTATTTGCTTAATTTGTTTACATAAAGCATATTTACATGTAGGCTGTAATAACATTATCTGTTACATTTACAACTGCAAAGCTCTGTGCATTTCCAGTGTGCCTTCTTGCATGAGCACCTTGCACCACAGCCACTTGCACTTTTACAACCACACTTGACCAGTTCAGTGCAGGCTTTCAAAGCCATTGGTAGAGTGCTCCACACAGGAAGCCACACCTGGCTGTCTCTATCCAAAGTCCATCCATATCCTTCTGGACAGGGTGTCTGCTGCTGGGCCAGTTCAGATGTTGCCCAGATCCCAGACTGGTAGGCAACTTGCTTCAAGTGCTGTAGCAGGGCATCTTGTGTTGGTGGAATGTGTTCCATCGTTCTGTTCTTCTGGCAGAACATCTCTCTCCGTGCTTCATTTAAAGATTCCAAATCACGTTTTTCATAAAGGACTACTGTGTAGCGCTCTAGAAGTTCCAAGCATCCCATGCTGACTTCTTCCCCTTCCCACAGAATGCGGAGGTTGTGTTACAGCCGGTGTAACAGTGGAAGACGGGAATTGCTTTTGACCTGTCTTTGCCCAAAGTATGGCAGATGGTATTGATATGTGTAGTTTTTGTCGGTGCCAAAAGTGACCCAGATGTCTGCAGCTGGATACTGGGTGAGCAGGGTATGGAACTTGCCGATGAGGAAAATGACAACATCCATATCCAACGTGCCTACCAAAGAGGTAGAAGAGCCATCCTGCAGGGCATCAAGCTGATGAATCATTATCCTGGTGTCTGCCTCTTCATGGTTACATGGCAGCATTATCCAAAACTCTTGAATGTGCTGTCTTTAACCAATATCACGTTAGATTAGAAAGCCGGAAGTACCCGTTAAAAATCGCTGAAGCAGTGTATCCCAAGTTCCGGTGTAATGCATTCACCATGGCGGACAGTTATCGCTGGACAACATCGCTGCATAACCTTCCAAAAGTCGGTCCAGACGATGCGGTTCAACTAGTGAATGAACACTACAGTGAAGAATCCGAATCATACAATTCCCCAACATTGTGTCTTGTGGCCCTATCTGGATATATCGCCATATAACGAAAGCGATGTTGTGTAGGAGCAGAGGTATGCCTATGTATTTAATATAGGCAATTTATTTGATGGATTTTGATTATTTCAATGTACCTTTTCATTTCCGTGTTAATATGTAGTGTGCAGCTGTATATGTTCTAAAAGGGAATGCCTGTTATTCTTGTGAATATGAGTTGTCTTAAAATAAAAGTGCTTGTGACATACTTGTGGCATTGAGTTAAAACCGAATTTGTATAAAATACCGATATATATCGTATATCGATATATATCGTATATCACGATGCAGCCTAAAAATACCGGGTTTTGGTCCGTAACGCCCAGCCCTACTTGGGACCAGTGCTTTTAATCACACACATACCCGGCATTATGTGGCTCTATTCGGATGAGAGATGGAGTGTGTGTGGGGGTCAGGACCAGTGCTTTTAATCACACATACCCGACATTATTAGCCTATTCCGCCCACTTTTTGAGACGTATATGCTCTCCTTGTGAAAGTGCAAACTGCAGACATACACGCTACATTTACATTTACATTTACATTTAGGGCATTTGGCCCTAAATGTAAATGTAAATGTAAATGTAGCGTGTATGTCTGCAGTTTGCACTACGCTACCCCTGAGAACATGAAACAAGGGACCTTCATCCTCCTTATCAGCCTCACACACACACACACAAGACTTGCGGAGGAGTTTGTCTTTGGGTAAATGGTGTAAACTGAGGTAGGGTTGTTGTACATATTATTTTTACTTTTATGGTGTTGTTTTGGAGATTTATATTGTGGGAGGGAATGGGGAGTAAGCATTTCTACTTACTTGTTACATATGGCAAATACAAATATTGTATCTTATATCTTGTATCTTGTATCACCAGATCATTATTCTGCTCATGAGCCTGGTCTATCAGTTTGCTTGAGAATCTGTTTGTGGTTTTAGGAACAACCCAATGACCATGTCTTCAAATTCCTTGTGAATGGACGTGGGCAAACGTTTCATGTCCTGGATGTGGACAGGACTCCATCAAGCATAGTTCTGGTGATCAAGAAGAACCATGGGACCAGGGCCTTCAGTGACTCCACATAGTCCTGTTAATCCAAATCCTGTTCTCTGTGGGCCTGCACAAATATCATCATTTCCATGTTGAGTATGGTATCCCTGTTGTAGAATGTTGATCATCTTGGTGATCATATCTTCTCTCCTAGCTTCTTTGGTCTTCTCATCCTCAGTGACAATGTCCAAGAAGGCATCCTGCTGTAGCTTCGCCAATGCCAGAGCACTCCATGCTGTGGCATGTCTGTCTGGTGAGGTGGGACACTTTAAGGAAAGACTGCTGTGCCTGTGCCAGAGGATGCCAGAGGATGCGACACCAGCGTCAGTCAGTGCAGTTGTCCATCCAGAGGCCTCCAAGTAGTCCCCATATGTTTTCAACATTGCCATTTTAATAAGGAGACCACCAAACCTGACTAAAGATGGTTCCCGAATGGACCAAATAATTAATAATTGACAAACAATAGTCACATATTGATATTCTCAATACCTTTAAGGCATTACCTGACCCAGAAAATGTATATTTTGACACCAAGATTGAACTTCAAAGTGGCTTGGAAACCGAGATATTGGCACTTTTACATGGCGGCTCATCCAAGATGGCCGCCATCAACCATATTGATGAAGTGGCTCCCCCCCCGCCCTAAATTTAAAGCTATGGTGATGTAGAACACATGGAAAAAATGTAGTGCTTTTTATCCGGTGTGTCCCCATAATTTTGCTAAGCTGCCGTACTATAAAGAAACCATGTTATGGCATATTGCAGGGTCGTCTGCTACACCCTACTACAGCGTAGTGGCAACCTGTGTCTATCACAACTGGACCTTCTGTAGACTACCACCACCCCCCCTGATTCGTAAATTTGGTTGTTCTAGTCAGACAGACATCACGGAGGAGTCACTTTATGCGTTCTCATTTAGGCTGATTTAGATTGTCGCAGCCAATTTACAAGTTGACAAGTTTACAAGTTGTCAAAGTACTGTCCATGTAGTGAAGTAACAGCCCAACACAGCACCACCACACACAGGCTATCAATGAAAGGGACAGTCTAACACACGTAACGTGAAAAGTTCCAAAACAGCAATCAATAATCACCAAATGTCTCTGGCATATGTCCTGTCATTAGCACTTTCACCAAAATATCAAAACCTAAATCCTACTATTATGGAAGTTATGTGACATTAAGTGTTTTCCTCTCATAAACCTGCTTTTCCTAACACTTAATGTCACATAACGTCCATAAAGGTAGGATTTAAGTTGAGATATTTTGACAGGTGAGTGCTAATGAAAAGACATATGCCAGAGAAATTTGGTGATTATGGATAGCGGTTTTGTAACTCTTAGTTACGTTAAGTCTTTTCACGTTAGAAAGATCAAGTCAAAATTCTCAATTGAAATGACAAACTCAAGACAGCCATTAACTAATCATTCAACATGTGTGTGGAAACTAAATGCAACCAGCTCAACAAGATGCAACACTGCGCCAAAACCAGCAAAGACAAATGAGTCTCACTCACCAATGATGATCACTTGAAGACAAAATCCATTCTCCTGTCCTTCTGGATGAATTGTTTGACCAACCGGTCATAAAGCTGATCGCTTTTCAGATCCAAAAGAAGTTGCCTTTCAATAGCAATAGACACTAATGCAGTGAGTCGGGATTGTCCTGTTCTGTTCCTTGCATAAGTTTTTATCCATTTGAGGGCGGAAAATTTCCTTTCCACAGATGTAGTGGTGACGGGGATAGTTACAACTAAACAGATCAGGGCAAACAGATCAGGGCAAGGAGCTGATGCATGCTGTCACAAAGTCCTTTGCGTTGAAAAAAGCAAAGGAGGTCAGATGGGTTCTTTCCCTGAAAATCTGTCATACAATACATCACAGACAGTTGTGTTTTCAGCCAAGGCAAGTCAAAGTGTGGCCCTTAGCTATCTGTGAGGCTTTAGAAGGCAGTTTCAGGGAATTTACTCAGAAAGTTTGGGAACTGTTGAGGGTCCAGAAGAGAAAGGAATGAAAGTTTTTTGTGATCTTTGAACCGATTTTGCACTTGATTAAAATGTTCTCAATAATGCCATCGTGCAGCTTCTTGTAGTGTGAGCGAGAATCTCTGTGGGCTCTCCGTCCAGTTGCTACGCCGGTGTTCTGCACAGTCTCATCATATATTTGATCAAAACGATCCCTCTGCCCTTCAATGCAAATGCAAAACTCCTCCACCCTGGTCAAACACAACTGCATGTCAAATGACTTATTCTGTAAGATGTCAAAGAGCACATCTGCATGCGCAAATATTTCGTTAAAAGTTTAAAGAAAAAAAACAAATTCAAAGTTGCCCAGGTTTGATAATTAACCATCAGCACTGAGTATGGCAGCATCATCACATTCCTCGTGGTGGTCAACTATGTAATCAAACAGATCCTTAAGAGCATCCTTCTTTTCAAAAACAGTGCACACCAATCTTGATGCAAAATTACACCTGGTTGGTGCCACTCTTGGCAGTCGTCAATTTCATCAAGCAGCCGCGTTCGTTTTGGCGATTTAGAAAATAATGCAGCCAGGCCAGATAGGTGTGAGAAGAAAATTCTGCATTCTTTAATTTAACTACACCTTGAGATAAAACCAAATTAAGGGCATGTGCATAACAGTGTATGAAAAGTGCCTGTGGGATCTTTTCCTTTACCTTGGACTCCGTTCAGCCCCGATGCCATAACGGCAGCAGTGTCATAACACTGGGCTACAAGTTTGTCCATGCATCCATGTTCCTCCAAGAACCCAAGGGCCAGGGCTGCTACATCCTCAGTCCGTTTCTTCCCTGCCACATCCTCAAATTTGACAAACCTCTCTTTTAACCTCTCTTTTAACTCAAACCAAAGAACAAACGATAACTGTGCAGCATTGCTGACATCTGATGGTGCTTTACTTATTTCTTCTTTGATGATCTCACCCATCACTTCAGCAACAGCACTTCAAGTCGTTCTGTATTTGACTCGAGGTTCCAATGAACACTTTAGAAGTGGACAAATAAGTAAGTCTGGATCATATTTTGCTAAAAATGTTAGCAGCTCCAGGTAATAACCACGATTGGCTGATTCTCTGCTCTCTGGCCTCTGAAAGGTAATTCCTGTTTCCCAAGGAAACTCACACAGTGGATCAGACGTTTCAAAATCTTTAGTTGGCAAGAAGAGAGGAGACCTTTTTAGCTTAGTTAACGCTTCTGTTAACAGAGCACACTGTTAACAGCTGATACCCCCGCCAAATATAGCACTCTACCTCCTGTCTATTATTTCACCATTCATCGAACAGAAGAAGGAAACACATTTGACAGTCAAATACACTATTTGAAACCTTTTGCATCAACCTGACAGTGAGGTGTTGGCTGCATCTGACCAGCGGCAGAATTCTTTCAAGATCTTAATCAAGATGTTAATAAAGGTGTACGGTTGCATCTGGATCCACATGACTTTGGCCCCGCTCACAGTTGGCATTAACATATGTTTTTTGAGATTGGATCAGAAGACCACATTTTAATGCCAATGTGACAGTTAGGGCAGCCAATTAGTTAATTGGTAGACAATTAGGTCTGGACCCTTTAAATAACCTGGGTGTACCCAGTGTTCTGCCTCTTGGTCACCTGACTTCCTGGTTGCTGGGAGCCAACGTTGGTCTCTTCCTGGGGGGGTCAGAGGTAGGTTTGCTGCGTGTCGGTTGCTGCTGCACTTACAACCTTCTTATCTTTGACAGGTAGTGGTAGGCTGGTGCGCCTAAATAGCTATGCTTGGTCCCATCGCTGAGGTAGCCTATACGGTGTCGGCCGGTGGAGTAGGTAGGCTTGCCATACGCAGCTGACAGGTAGGCTAAACCATAGGTGGTATTATAGGATTGCCCTTATGGCATCCAAGGTAACCTTTCTGCCAAGCTTTTGGTATCTACCGAATTGTTTTATTTACCATGTGTATATTCTGCCCTCAGGTCGGTCAGAAAGCCACCTGCTAGGTTTTACCAACTTGCCTTTGATCTGTAGTTAGGGTTTTGGTAAACAAGTAAAAAAACAACAACCCCCAACCCCATTGGAGACCGGAGGCCTGGGTTGCTGTCTTGACTGGCGTAGATTTCTCTGGACTGGCAGTTGCTTGGTTATCGCGATGGGCTGGGAGACTGGCGGCTAGGCCAACGGTAGTAGCTCCTTCAAGGGCCCAACAACAGACCCCGGAAATGCTACCCTTCACCAGGGCAACGAGGAATCTTCCCCCCCCTCCTCCTACCTTGGGCATGGGGCCTTGGGCTGCTGTGCTGGCTGTTTATGTTTATGTTTATTCAGGATCCCCATTAGCTTTTGTTCTTGACAAAAGCTACTCTTCCTGGGGTCCGACACCGGGCTGGTGGAGTTGCCGCAGGACCTGGGCTGTTGCAGGCTGGATCCAAGGGTGACGAGCCTCATGGTTGTTCATAGCTTTTGCTGAGCTACCACTGTCCTCTGCTGGGCCCCACCAGTGGTTGTCGCTGCCGGCGGGAAAGGGTTGGTGCTGGGAGGTGGCTGTGCCTTGTCCTGGTCAGCAAGGTCCCTGTTCAGGCGCCATTGTAGCAGACAGCACTGCCACCATTAAAATGGCTACTTGCGGGCTACTCCCGAAGACAAAGACACAGGTTGATGAGGAATCCGGTTTATCACAAGAGTTTAAATCCATGTGAACAGAGCAGATGGTAC